>JAZKJV010003843.1:0-148238 GCA_037367405.1 Ottelia alismoides | reverse complement strand
TTGGTTGGAAGTTTTCTTGAGTTCTTCATGGACGATTTTTTGGTCTATGGAGGACAGCTTTGATCAGTGCTTATCTTATCTGGACCGAGTTTTGAAAAGATGATGTGAAGTGAACCTTGTGCTCTCTTGGGAAAGAGCCATTTTTTGGTGACCGAAGGTATTGCGCTCGACCATGTCATCTCAAAACGTGGCATGGAGGTCGACCCTATGAAGGTGGAAGTGATTTCGAAATTAGAGCCACCTACCAATCTGAAATAGGCCAGGTCATTTTTACGGCACGTCGGCTTCTACCGATGATTCATCAAGGAATTCAGCAAAATTGCCCGACTCTAACCGAGCTTTTAGGCAAGGAGGCTGATTTTATTATCAATGACAGAGTCCTCTAGGCCTTTACATAGCTGAAAGAAATAATCACTCATGTCCCTGTCCTCCAACCGTCAGATTGGTCTCTACCATTTGAGATCATGACGGACGCTTCTGATTATGCCATTGGGGCAATTTTTAGGACAAAGGAGAGATCATATTCCATTTGTTATTCACTATGCCAGCAGAACTCTTGATGAAGCACAAAGAAAATACACTGTCACTGAAAAAGGGATGCTAACAGTAGTATTCGTCCTGGAAAAATTCAGATCCCATTTGCTTGGATCCAAAGTCATTGTGTATACAGACCACTCATCCATCAGGTATCTCCCAAGCCAAGAAGGATGCCAAACCACGATTAATCATATGGATCCTTCTGCTCCAGGAATTTGATCTTGAAATTCGTGATAAACTTGGAGTCAAAAATGTGGTGGCTGATCACTTGTGAAGACTGCCAAACTCAGACACTCCTGTACAAAGCCTACTACCGATCACTGAAACATTTCCCAGATGAAGCCATCCTATCGGTAACTGCACTCCCCTGGTTCGTCGATATTGTGAACTATCATGTATCAAAGAAAACTCCACAGATTGTCCTAAGATGAAAAGAGACAAGTTCTTGTCCGACATCCATTTTACCAGTGGGAGGATCCATATCTCTTTTCAAGAGGGAGCTGACTCCATCTGGAGAAGATGTTTTCCTCAGGAGGAAGTCCACAGTGTCCTCGAGCATTGTCACTCTAAAGAATCAGGAGGACACCATTCTGGTAAAAGAATGGCAGTACAAGTCCTACAATGATGCCTTTGGTGGCCGACTCTATTCAAAGCCGCGGATAATTTTGTCAAGCATTGCACTGACTGTCAGAGACTGGGAAGCGCCATTGGAATAAGAGGCATGATACCTCTGAAGTACATTCAAATTTTCGACGTATTTGATGCATGGTCCATTGTTTTCATGGGCCGTTCCTTAATAGTTAGGGTTTTGAGCATATTCTGCTCATTGTCGACTGTGTAAGTCATTGGGTGGAGGCCATCCCAGCCCGAGCTGCCGAAAGTCGTACCGTATGCTAGTTCCTCAAGGATTACATTATTTTAAGGTTTGTGATCCCCAAAATTCTGATATCTGATGGGGGTATCGACTTTGTCAACAGAGAGGTGAAGAAACTGACACAAGCATTCTGCATTGAACATCGTATCACCTCTCCGTACCACCCACAGTCCAATGGTCTAGCTGAATGTTCAAACATGGAGATAAAAAAAATATTGCAAAAACTCATATGCCCAGATAGGAAGAATTGGTCACAGTTGCTTGACTCAGTACTATGGGCCTATCGAACCGCGTACAAGTCGTTGTTAGGAATGTCTCCCTACCTCCTAGTATAGGCAAGCCATGCCATCTGCTCATGGAACTTATTCACAAATCATTATGGGCAATCAACATCTGCAATTTGGATTCCAAGAAGGGAGAGCAAGAACAGAAAGTTGGATCTGAATCAGCTCCTTAAATTCCATGAGTATGCATACGACAACAACCTAATGTCCAAAGAAAAGGTCAAGAAGTGCCATGACAAGCACATCCGCTGCAAGATCTTTGAGCCAGAATAGAAGGTGTGGTTGTTTGATGTAAAGCTCAAACTATTCCCAAGAAAATTAAAGAGCAAGTGGAAAGGGGTCGTTCGTAGTGAAACAAGTGTATGACATTGGAAGCATCGTCATATCCGGACTGTCAGTTGACGCATAACCATTTTTGATCAACGGACAGCTGCTAAAACCTTATCTAGAACATGACACATTTTTGTCCGTGGTCGATTCAATCCAGGTGGTCCACAACGAAGAACTTACATCCACAACATCCACTCACGCAGACAAGGCAAGCAAAAACATTTTTGAATAGTTAATCATTATCTTCTTTTCTTCTTTTCCTTTTCTATTTTTTTATTCTTCTGAAAAGTCGTATTCACCCTATACATCACTGCTACACTCAGGATATGCTTCATCCTAAGTATGTGGGGACAAATACATTCGAGTGCTCATTCTTTGATCCACCGCCTGTCTCCTGAACTTTTGACATTCTTTCTATACTTAAGGATATTTTACCTAAGTATAGGGGGAGACAGGCCGAGCCGTTGAGTTATTTATTCATTTCCCGCCCTCGACCCTCCATGCATTGGTATACAGACTTCTATACTTAGGATTAATTGATCCTAAGTTATAGGGAGACGGTCGACTTCTGATTCTCTAGTCGTTGTAGTATAGACTTCTCTATACTTAATACGAGTTATGTTTTTCTTTCTCTTCGATCTATGAGGGCATAGCTCAAGATAAGTATAGAGGGGTCAATCTATACTTTGTATATATTTTAGCCATAACTCGTACTTTTGTAGTTTTAATAAATATGGCTAAAACATTGTAAATATCTATATATAATTCCATTTAATTAATTAATAAAAATGATGCCTATTGTCCTCAATATTTTTGTACATATTTATTAATAAATCAGGTAGAATGCTTTGCAAAATGTTTAGAAAATAGTTTAAACGCCTAATTGAAAAATATTTTGAAAACTATTTGAAAAATATTTTGTAAAATATTTTCAACCTTTGTAAAATATTTTTGTTTGTAAAATTTATTTTCTTTGCGTGCAACAAAAATGTTTGAAAAATGATTTGCAAAAGTTTGGAAAATGGTTGCAAAAATATTTTGCAAAAATATTTTGAAAATTTCATATATACTGTTTGAAAAACTTTTGCAAAATAATTTTCAAATGTATGTAAATGTTTATAAAAATAGGTTTGCAAAGATTATTTTGGACTATAGTTCTCCAAAAACTTGTGGTAAAATCATTTTCAAATAAATTTGAGGAATATATACATCACTCTCAAATTCTTTAGCAAATGTATATAAATATCTATAAAAAAGATCACTTACCCCTTGTAAATTTTTAAAAACCCTAATTCGTGTAAATATAACATGCACCCCCGTGTAAAAATTTGTACCTAGATTTTGTCCAAAAACTTTTGTTTTCAAAATTCACAAAAACATTTGCAAAAAAAATACCAAAAACATTTGCAAAATCTTTTTGAAAAAATGCATACGCATCATCTTTTTCAAAAATCCATAAAAAGTCAAAATTGAAAATGTCATAAAAAACAATTTTGCGTTGTGCATAGCATGAGCATTTTCAGAATAAATTAGGCAATTGAAAAAGTCCAAGTAAAGTCTGAAAATTGGAGCTTTAGGAACCATAATACATGTAGTTTTAGAGGAACCATTTGAGGATTGGAATTGGAGATACTTCAAGTCACTTCGACTTAATTCTTTAGATTCCATAAGACTATGTTCATGAGCCAGTTCAATGTGCCTGAATAGAATCCTTCATATCATATGTACGACTCTTGTGAGAATGACTTGATTGGAAACCTCGTACTTAACACTTAGCTCAACCTAGACATACTATTGAAAAATCTTGGGGTCTAAGTCAGGACGATGCAAGGCTTCTTCGTCAAGGGTGTCTCAAGAACCATTCTTGGGTATTACCGACACCGTTACTCTAACCCACTTCTTCTGATAAAATGATATCTAAGACTAGAGATGGATTGAAATAATGCTTCGGATGAGGGATGGTCTACCGGTGCAATTTTTTTTAAGACCCCAAACAGTGGGTGGAACAAAAGATGATATATCCACCGGGGCACAAACAAGAATGCAGAAGCTATGCAAAGTCAAAGAAAATATTCAAAGAAGACTTCAACCAAAATTCCATAAATATGAGCTTCAGAAAAAGCTTGCTTCTTGGTAAAGAACTGATTACACTGACCGACTTCACAAGGGAATGAAGACTACACTGGTCCATTCCCACTTCTCTTCCCATTCTTCTATCTTCTTACCTCATTCGGTTGTAAAGACCGGAAGCACTTGACCTTAGAAGTAAATATCTGACTCCACGATGACGAGTTATCAGAAGAGAGGACAACTTGGTAGTTCAATGGTTTTGACTGGGGAGAGCTAAATAATTTCACACACATGATTCTATCATTTCATGGTAGCAGGAGTATGCAACTGAGAGGATAGTTTTGACCTAGTTGTAAATCAGACTGGATAATAGGAGTATGGAACCTAAAGGTTGTTGTGTCATATCCTAACTTCTACGTGGTTCCGAACACATCATTAATCGAAAGGTTTTCTCGGAGCTCCAAACTTTGACATTATTAAGATAAGTTTAAAAGTCGAAAATTATTCCAAGTTCTTTCTTTTTCTTTTCTTTATTTTCTTCTCCGCACTTATAGGCATAAGTGTTTACTAGGGACTAGCAAAGGCAAGTATTGGGGGGGGGTGATGAATCTCCATTTCATCACCTTTATTTTTTCATTTTGGCCTTCAACCCCTAGTCAAATGCATGTATATATCATTAATTTGTCAAAATAAACACTCAATAAATTACATAAAATATTGTATAAAATAATGTACAGTTATTGTATTTATCACCAAAGAAAAGAAAATGAGCGAAGTGTCAAGGACACTGAAGTGACCTTATCCCCCAATACTTAGCCATCATGATGACTTAGTCGACAAGAAATGAAGTAGGGAGAGATAGGGCGGCTAATTGTACAGAAAATACAGAACAAGTCACTCTAAAAAATATGCCAATGATTGCTTTTTGGACCTATTTTTTCTTTATTATTTATATCTCAATCAATAAAACATTGTACATGAATGTCTTATATAATAAGACATAGAAAAATACAAATTTATTTCACACGAAAATAATACACAATGTACATTTTATACACAAAATAAAATTCCAAAATCCAAACTTCACAGACCCATATCTCTCAAATAAAAACTCAAAATATATCAAAATCACTTTTAATTGTATATAATTTTTAATAAGCTATTTAATGAAGGTGGTTTCATATTTTTTGGAGTTAAGGAGTGAAAGTTAGGTTTTGGACCCTATTGTATAGTATACCCGATTAAACTAATCATTTTATTATTTTTATAATTTTATATTTTTATAATCTTGTAAATATTATTTATGTACATAATTAAACTCACATAAAATCATAAATAAAACATTAAAATAAAATATGTATAGAAAATACATAGGTAGAATACCTATAACTATACTTATATAAATAATACATCTATTTATTTAAGTGTATATATTACTTCAGAAAAATATAACACAAATATATTTAACTATCTAAAAATAATTTATAATTATATAAATAATAAACTAAATTAATAAAATCAAAAATATAAAATAAAAATAAAAAACCAAAACACATAGGTAGATATACCTATATACATACTCTAAAAATTAACTTGTAAATAAATACCTCTAAAAAATAAAAATATCCATAAAATACTATAGAAAATTAGAAACATTTTTTATTTTATAATCTAAAAATAATAAAATCGAATTCTATTTATTATTCATTTTCTAAGTCATTTTTACCTTGGAATTTCCTGGTTGGTCCACGTGGACCAACCATGCGCGTTTCTTTGTTGGAATGGGTCAACAGTCTGGCCTACCTTTTGACTCTTGTCAGGAGGTCACGAGGCCGCCTTCTTCTCCCATTTCTCCACACCTTTCCATTCACTCATTACTCTCAAAACCACTACCATCTCACAACCACTTCGTCCTTCATCCATGCCTATCCTAGAATCCCCACCTACCCTCACTGGATCGCACGCAAGATCTCCTCGAAAATCACTGTAAATCCGCTTATAAATATAACCCCTTAACCATTTTGGCTTTTTGATCCCTCTTCTTTGAGCTTTATCCCCTCAGATCAGTTCTAATGGCCTCCCATGATGACAGCGTGGTTTGGCACTTGATTTGCAGTGAGGAGAGCAAGTGAGGATGTGTATCCATCCACCGCCGGAGCTTCGCTGGCAGGTCCTGCTCTTGGCTGCTTCAAGCCGGTCGAGCCCCCGTTCTCGTCTTCTTAGGTAGTTCTTTAGCTTGCCTTTCATTTCACATCATTATTTTCTAATTTAATCAAGCAATAACATATAAATTGAAAACCTCCAGTTCCTGGAGCTCGAGCTCTAAGCCTGATTCACCGTGATCCGACCGTTAATCCCCCTCGATTTACATACTATCTCCTTATCCTTTGCGTTCTCCATCGAAACCCCCTCTGTCCAACCCAGATCTATCGCTGATCTGGGATTCGAGCTCCCTCCGCTGCTACCTCACCGGAGCTCCCCCTCCATTCTGTTTCCCCCATCATTTTCTGTAAACCCCAGGTTGAGAAGGTAGCTCTCGCACTTGGGGATATTTTGGTGGCCTTTTGCAGGCCATTTGGAGCTCATGGGACCTCAACCACCACATGTGGCTACTCTAGGTGGTTCACCATCGCCGGAGCATTCCGTGCTCGATCGCGACCATCGTACCCTGTAGGAGCATGCAGAGGAGGCCCAGCTACCCGCTGGGCCCATCGGAGAAGACAAAGCTCGTCGGAGGAGCGAGGATCGATGAATCGAAGGTCATCGACGTCGAGTCCTTGAGTGTTCTTCCAAGCCCCTTCACCGTTGTTCGATCAAGAACAACGATCCTGATCTAATCTGGACCGTTGATCTCAAACGAAGGGGTACACAATCAGAGCCGCTCGAGTTGGACATGTGGCGATTCCTCAACGCTTGAATCCGGGCACTTAAGTGGTACAATTTCACTGACATCCTCCGTATTTTTGTATTTACTTAAAGGTTGTGTAAGTATTTTTGAAGTTTAAAAAATTTGGATAAATTGCATGTAACCCCCTATACTTTTCGCATATTGTAATTTAGTCCCCGCTAGAGTCACGTGCATGCGCACATTTATGTCGTAAAATTTGCATCGAACCCCTTCCGTGTGTTTTGTAATTATTGTGTTGTACATAAAGTTTTAAAATTAGAGTTAACTTTTGGGTTAAATTGCATTGTATCCCTCACATGATATTGTATTTGCAGTTATACCCTCGCTAAGCTGAACGTTTTTATGTGATCTTCTCTATTTATTAAAAAATAGTTACCATGCTCTAAAAATCACCAAAAAATAGGTGAAAGTACCTGGATGCATGCTTGATTACGCTACCTAATTGTTTTTGCATTTTATGCCCTTTCCCTATTTTCTAAAAATCAAATAGAGCCCAGCCAACCCTTATTTACCTTGAAAAGGCCAAAAAAATTATAAAATCACTTAAAAAATCCCCAAAAGATTATATTATACTCATGATGACATTCAACCCAAAAGTCACTAAAAATTACAAAAGAAAACTCCAAAAAATAGAAAAACCCTAAAAACCTATGTAAAAACATATAAAATTCCCAAAAAGACAAAAAATCAATTTTCTATTTTATATTTTTCTTTATATTATTATCTATCTATAAAAATTAAGTTGGAGAAATTTTACTATTATTTTATTTTATATATCCACTAAATTTAGGTATTTTAACTAATCCCTATTTTAGGGTATTTTTGACTTTAAAAATATATAAAAATTAGCAAAAATTCTTAAAAATAACAAAAATATTAAAAAGTTATTTAAAACCCAAATCTTTTTTTACTATTTTTGTTAATATTTATCTCTACCCTAGAATATTATATATATATATATATATCCTTTATATAGCTTTATATATATTAACAAAAATTAGTTAAAATTAATAAAAATATAAAAGATAAACAATATAAAAACAGAATAAAAAAAAACAAATTAAAATAAAAAGTCTATTATTAAAACCCCACTTTATATAGTAAGTATTGTGCATAGTTATATATATACACACATATACTTATATTATTTATTTATAAATAATATATAGTGCTACATCGTGTTTTCCCCGTGTTCGACACCCTGCTCCACTTGTCACTATACACATTTTATAGTAGGATTTATAATAAATTTTAATCCACACTGCTTTTATTGTTTGATATCCAATTGTGGGTTGATTGTTGAGGCAGTCCGGGATTTCGTGAGCGATCACTACAGAGACACGTTTGACTTCTCTTAGACCCTCGTGGGGACCCAGGCGTTGTTCCACATAATTAGGTAGTTCTTTTAAGTCTGCCTCCTATAGTTTGATCTTTGGACTTGTTCATGTAAAATATACATATCCAACCTCACATATACTTTGTGTATTTATTATTTTGATAGTGATATTTCTATCACAACACTTACAGTTAATTCTTTGAAATGAACCAACTAGGATAGTTCCCCATCAGCAATTGAGAAATTAGAGAAATGAATCAATCATAAATAGTTGTGGCTATTTTTAAGTATGTGCGAGCTATATGCGTGTATAATATAGTGTTCCGTACATTGTGCTACTCTTTTTGATGTTGCTCCTTATTTTTACTAATTTTTATTGGGTCGGTCAAGGCCTAGGTAGTTGATATATGGTTAAGGTCATAAATAATATTTACAATCCCATTTATTCATGTTTCTTCTAGTTAGTATATCTGCATATATACAATGTTCCTTTTATCCTTTTTTTTTTAATTTTTATGTGTTACTAGATAATAATGAGGAGTTGTTATTTCTTGGAGTGTATTTACGAGAATGTGGTATTAGTATTTAAAAGTATTATGTTAAGGTTTATAGCTTAGTATGTAATATCATAAGGTGCATGAAAACCTAGGTTCATTAGGTAACGAATGATTTGAATATTCACCGTCACATCTTCATATGATAAGTTCGTAACAACGAATGCTCTTTGTTGTAAAAATATCTAGTGTTCTTTTAATTCACAATGGATGCGTTGTTCATTGAAACATCACGTAATTTAGTATATATGTTGTCTTTTTGTTAAAATTTGGACTGATCAATATTAATTTAGCAATGATTATAAAAAATTCTTGATAGATAATTGTTATATGTTTCGTTGCCATTAGTATAGCAATGAATACAATAACTCATGGTAAATATATAGAATAGAGTAATGAATAATACTTGTTACAAACTTTACAATACAAGATATGATAACAATATTAAATTATTAATTGTCATAGACCAATTTTTTGTAGCGACATGTGGTCCAAATATTGTGGAAAATCATGTATGTAAAGTTCACTCTTGATGGTTGCTTTCAAACCTATCAAGGAAATAAATATAGGTGATAAAAGTTTATTAAGGTGCTCAAAATACATAACCCTTCTAATGGTCTGGTGATAGAAGCAGTGGCTCCCACTTTAAAGTACCGGGTTTGAATCCTACTAATGAAACTCCTAAAGGTGCTCAAAAAACTTGTTGAGTCTACATTATTTCTTTTACTACAAAAAAGTTTATGCAAGGATATATATATATATATATATATATATATATATATATATATGTCCTCATCAAATAGGCGTTGCAATGACTTTGGGAGGACTTATTGATCGCGACTCAGTTGGATGTTTTGTGAGGACATGATGTTACATGTTTATGTATGTTAACAACTTGTGACTTTGAGTAACATCTAACAAGAAACTAACCTCGCGAAGTCAGAGTGCAATGATGTTATGAAGTGGTAGCAAAGACATAGTCGGAAACTGTATCCTCGAAATTTTGAAACCTTCAGTTTTGTCTATAATGTTTGATCTACTCTCGTCATGGGTTCAGGAGGTCCTAAATCCGATTTTGCTCGAATTCTTATTGATTTTCTAATTAGAAGAAATTTAGAGCCGTTTCAAGCTGCATATTGATCCAACTAGCTTTAGTACAAATCATGTGCTATGTTTAGGATCGTGGATTAGTTAGCTTTTATTTAGTATGAAGCACCGTGGGTGGGTTCGCGGAAGTTACGCTAGACTTGATCCCCACGTCAGGCTTGTCCTCTTCGTTGACAATGTAGCTCTAGATTAGGGGCTCGGGATCTCTATTTTACAGCAGGGTGCTGTAACAGCGATTGTAGCCGTCGCCGTTAGTCTGTACGGCACTACGTTTTGACATTCGTGAGGTACGCCTACGTTGAATCGTGTTGCTAATCAATCTTGTGGGGCCTTCCTTTCTGTTTGGTTGCTGGGTTGGGATGGGTTGAGGTAATATGATTGGAATAGTAGCTGTTTGGGATGGTTATGAGGGATTGAAGAGGGTTGGAAAAAGAATGCGATGTGATGTCATTATGATTTGTGATAGAAATCCATTCCATAAAAAGAGAAGGGTAAACCGGGTTACCGTGGGGCAACCCAGTTACCAAACGAGCCCTAAGTCCATGAGGAGCATGACGTTGGTCTGACGCATAGTTTTAGCGTTGGGGTATCCTGACTGTATATACTCAAGTTGGAAAAAAGCTTCACCGAATTGAAGGACTACACTTGGGTGCCACCCTCAGCAACCCCATGAACAGCTGCAACCATCGAAAAGGCCTTGATAGGCTTAAATGGCAATTTCAATCTCACCCACTAGCAATAGACGATATCCCCTTTTTTGTTGCCACGTTAAGCGATGGTTTGTCTCTTTTCTTCTTTTTTTTATATGGGCACTCGTAATAAGAGGAGTTATAACCCGCCGGTTAAGAGATGACTTATTTGATATTTCCTATTCTTGGACTAGTCCTGGTGAGTTCTTGGGCTCAAACTCAATTGCACCCGTTAACCATCACACAATATGCATAAGCACGAAGTTGTTAGATAGTAGTCCCTCGTTATTATACCACACTCTCACACTTTGTAAGTTTTAAATGTCAAACTATATTTGAGGTATTACAACCTTCTTGAATTAAATTAGCAATGTCATTGTTGTGATATGTCCGTAATTTATTCATATTAATAGTGGTGGTTGCATGCATTTGGTAGTCTTTCATTCGCATATCTTTGTAGGGATGACTCCACCACTCAAATAGCCCTTATCATTTAAAATGTAAAGCTTTTTGCCTACATTACATCCTACATCTCTTTCCAATTAAGAAAAAAATGGTTAGAGAGAGGAGTGAGACAAAGGCGAAGAGGCAACCCGAAAAGGAAAGGGAAGGATCTTCTTTGTCGTGAAAGAGATCGATGAGCTTTAGGAGACTAATGCTAATGAAATTGGGTATGGATCTTATGGGATCAAAATTTATTATACCCTACGATGAATGTGTATAGTGGACAAGCATGTGGGGTCGAACATAAGGAGACAAGTCAGTATAGCAGGTATATTAATTACAAATAAACAATGAATAATTAATATAGGTGTATATGTACAGTATATGCTTAATTAATCAATTAATGTTCTTGTGCGTTTTTTATTTTAGATATATTATTTTATTTTTAACTTTTTTATGTTATAATAATTTTCTATCATTTTATAATTTTTATAGTATATAATAAAGGTGTATCTAAGAGTGTATGTATATATGTAATACGTATATAATATAAGTGATATATATTATATAACAGATATACAAAAATCAGAAAATATTAATAAGAACAGTCCTTTTTATTTTTTAAAAGGATTTTAAAATATATTAGGGTATTTATAATAATTAATAACAATATTAATTAAATGTAGCTATATTATAAGGATACAATACACTATAGGGTAATATACTAATAAATATAGCTATATATATTAAAATTTTACAAAATAAAACATTTTTGTGTTTTTAATATTTTTGAAGTTTTGTGATTTTTGGTATTTTCTACTAAATTTTGGGTATTTTTAAAGTCCAAAATATACAAAATCAGGGACTTTTTAAAATATGTTGAATTTCTTTGAGATTTAAAAATACTAAATTGGGTCAAAAATTTCTCAAAACTAATTTTAATATGTATATAATGATATATTTAAAAATATAAGATAGAAACTAATATTTTTGGGGGTTTTCAAAAATATTTTGCAAATTTTTAGGGTTAGAATGGGTTTTTAATTTTTAGGATTTTCTTTTATCATTTTTTGTGATTTTTGATCTAGAGTTAAAAAATACTATAATAAATAGTAGGTAATTTTTGGAAATTTTAATTAAGGTTTTATAATTTTTGGATTTTTTTTAAGTAAAATAGGGAATAAAACAGATCTAAATGATTTTTTATAAATATTAAATGCATGTAAAATGGAAAATAAAAATTAGAGTGTGAATTAGTAGCCAATCATGCATAAACATCTATTTTTTAGAATTTTGGATCAAAAGAGCAATTTTAAATAAAGAGAAATGCATAAATAAAATAAATTCAAGTTGATAGGGGTATATTTGTAATTAAAATATACTAAAGGGGTATACATGCAAATTTCCCAAAATTTTGAACTGATAATCAAATTTTTGATATTAAAACACAATTACAAAAACCCGTAAGGTATATATGCAAAATGCCAAGCTCATGTAAGGGACCACATGAGTGAGGTGGCAAGGACCTAAAAGTAATATAATAAAAGTCCAAGGGTCTTCTTGTAATCTTCACAGAAAATATTAAATGGGTTTAGATAATGATCTAGCTAAACAGAAATAAAACAAAAGGCAGAGATATTTATGTAATTACAGCTAAAAGGCACGTGATCGTGTAGGTCTCGATCTTTCCTTTGATGCATGGCAGCTCTAGATGGCATGATACTGCTTCATCTTTGACATCTGGGATTAGATCTCAGATTAGAATCAATGGTTGAGCTTCGCCTTGATTGGACATCACCTGCTCCTCCTAGAGTTATGTTCTTGATCGAACAACAAGGATGGGTCAGGGAGAATTGGGGAAGAACTCGCTTGTGGTGAGTTTGAATCTGATGACGCGTGGGTTGTCGAGCACCTGGAACCCTGATGATCATCTCCTTACACTCATGTCATCGTTCTGCACCTCCCAGAGCCTTCAAATGTGTCTAGAGCTCTCTGATTGAGCCCTAGAGCTCGAGGTTTCTAATAGAAGACCTAGGATCGGTTCTTGGGTTGATCAGCCCTTAGATGGGATCTTCCAGACGCACGACCTACAGAGAATCAAAGATGAGGACCTAGAGAGGCTATCCGGGCCTTTATTGATGGGATTCAAAGTGGAGATGGAAGGAGCAATGAGATCTCAGGCGAGGCGGATGAGCGGACACTGAAGTCCAGATCAAAGATTGATCTCGGTGGCTGGTGAGGATCAACGGATGGAGAAATAGAAGTGTAAAGAAGTGGGGTGGTTGTGAGAGTCGGAACGGGGGTGTTACTATGGAGACGAAGTGTCCAGATCTCTAGAGCTCCAACGAATGAAGATTAACCTAAATCTATCCTAGAGCAAGAAGTAAAGACATCAAATAAAAAGTGTAATTCAAAGAGAGAAGACGACAATACCTAGAAAGCGAATAAAGAAACCTCAACTTGGCTGGAGGCCAAAGAGATAGAACGCCTGGAGCAGAGCTCCGACGATGTCTGGGAACCGCCTCCTATACTGCTCCTCCTCATTGCGAAGCATGACAGTCAGCTCCTGTCACAAGCCGCATCACCATGGAGGTGCTCCGAGAGGTTAAGGCCGTGCGGAAGAGGAACTGACCTCAAAAAGAGGTGGAGATGGGTATTTGTACAAGCGAGTGGGGTGGAGACTTCGATGGAAGGTGGCGTATGAAAGATGAAGAGATGGTGAGGGAGATATGGTCAGCGGAGATCCTAGATGAACGGTCAACATCTTTCGCGTAGGAGGTACAAGATCTCGAGCCCTATATCGTGTGGAGAAAATCGAGAAGAAGCAGGGTTCATCAATCTGTCAGGGCTAGAGCCAAGACCAAAGGAGTTGACCAAGGGTCAATGTGGGGAGAGCTCCTATAGGTCCAACCAGAACGTTAGAAGATAAAAAAGAATAGAAAAAGATAAATAAATAAATAAATATAAAATAATAAATGAATTAATTAAATAAAAGGTGAAAACATAAAAACTTGTTCATTATTTTTATAATATTTTAGTATGAATTTTATTTTTTTCTAGTTAATTTATTACGAGTTACTTTTTACAAGTATAAATATATGTATATTTATCTAGATAATAAGTATTTTATTTTATTTTTTATTTTATATTTTATTATTTTATACATAGAATTATATATTTATAATTTATTTAAATATACTCAAATATATTTTTATTTTATTTTTTGAAGTTATTTATCCATTGAATTAAATGTGTATTTATTATACAACTATAAGTATGTACCATTCATCTATATATTTTATTCCTTTATTTATGTTATTGTATTTTTAATTGTTTTATTCTTGTTTTATGATGTATATATATTTCATATAATATTTACAACATTATCAAATTATAAGAGGATGAACAATAAAAAGAATAAAAAAATAAATATTTTATTCGGGTATAAATATATAATAGAGGTCCAAAACCTAACTTTTGTATCTTAACTCAAAATTAAATGAAACCATCTTCATTAATAGATTATTAAAAGTTATATATAATTGAATGATTTTGATAAATTTTGAATTCATATGGAAAAGATACAAATTTGTGAAGTTTAGATTTTGGTTTTTTATTTTGAGTGTAGAAGTCACATTGTGTATTATTTTTATGCGAAATTAATTTTGTATTTTTATATGTATTTTTATATACAAATACCATGTATAAAATTTATAGGTTTGATGTATAAATAATAACTAATAGAATAGGTCCCAAAACTCAGTTATTAAAGAATAAAAATAAGGGTTTTTATTATTACTCCTGGCCCTTATCTCCCCCTACTTTATTCCTAGTCCACCAAGTCAATTATTGACTTAGTCTCAGGGTTTAAGGTCATTCAATACCTTTCATCTTTCATTTCTTTTTCTTTTATTCCTTTATTCTTGTATTTTGGCATTAAGCATAGTAAATGGATTAATAATTGGAATGTTATTTTTCACAAATTAGTGTTATAAACATGCATTTAACTAAGGATTTAAGGCCAAAATAGAAGAATAAATGTGATGAAATGCATATCATCACTCAATGATTCCTATAAATTTTGAGTGTAGAAGGAAATTATTCCTGGTCGACCAAGTAAATTATTTACTTAGTCTCAGGGTTTAGGGTCATTCAATACCGTTGATCTTTCATTTCTTTTTCTTTTCTTTCTTTATTCTTTTATTTTGGCATTAAGCATAGTAAATGAATTAATAATTGAAATGTTATTTTTCACAAATTAGTGTTATAAACATGCATTTAGCTAGGGATTTAAGGCCAAAATAGAAGAATAAAGATGATGAAATGCACATCCATCACTCAATGATTCTTATAATGTGTTCTTTGATCTTTCATTTCTTTTTATTTTCTTCCTTAATTCTTGTATTTTTGGCATTAAGCACAATAAATGAATTAATAATTGAAATGTTATTTTTCACAAATTAGTGCTATAAACATGCATTTAGTTAGGGATTTAAGGCCAAAATAGAATAATAAAGGTGATGAAATGCATATTCATCACTCAATGATTCCTATTAATAATTGGATTTTGGTTTTTTATTTTGGTTGTAGAAGGCACACTGTGTATTTTTTTTAATGTGAAATAAATTTTGTATTTTTCTATGTATTTTTATCTGCAATTTTCATGTAAAAAGTTTATAGATTTGATGTATAAATAATAACTGATAAAATAGGTCCCAGAACTCAGTTATTAAAGAATAAAAATTAGGGTTTTTATTGTTGCTCCTGGCCCTTATCTCCTCCTACTCTATTACTGATCGACCAAGTCAGTTATTGACTTAGTCTTGGGGTTTAGGGTCATTCAATACCTTTGATCTTTAATTTCTTTTTCCTTTCTTCCTTTATTCTTTTATTTTAGCATTAAGCACAGTAAATGAATTAATAATTGAAATGTTATTTTTCACAAATTAATGCTATAAACATGAATTTAGCTAGGGACTTAAGGCTAAAATAGAAGAATAAAGGTGATTAAATGCATATTCTTTACTCAATGATTCCTATAGTGCCCACGAGAATAAATTATTAGAAATAGATAGACTAGTAAAACAGAAGTAGCCATGGATACGATCCTCAATAAAAAAAGTTATGTGCAAGCACAAAGTCTTCGATGAGGTACCTAACAGTCCCTACTTTGAGTTCACCAGTTAGGGTATGAAAGAGTTGGGTGGGAAAAGAGAATATCGTCAAGAGAGGAGAGTCTCAAGAGGAAATTCTAGCCCATAGCTTGACCTCCCAATTTTTTTAACATTAGAGGGAACACAATCTCATACCAATTTTACATCCCAGGTTTAGATCCATGTACTATTATTGAGGAAAATAGATCCTGATAATTTCCTGGATTTAAGACCAATTGACAACTGCTCAATAGGCTTAAACCGAAGTTGTCAAGGAGTTGTCCCCTACTATTACAACCCATTTCTATACTTTGTGAGTTTTATATTTGGGACTATATTTGAGGAGTTATAATCTCATCAATTAATTCACAACATTCTCATTGTGATATGACATATCACTTATTCATATTCATGGTGACGGATGCATGCTCCATGTAGCTTTCCTCTTATCTATTTTTAGATGTGGCTCCACCATTTTGGTTTCCCTTTCTACTGTTAGATGGATCATGCTCTGATACAATTTGTAGCGTTCCAAGCCATTATCAAGGAAAATCGAGTCTAACAACTTCTTGAACTTAGACTCAATAGGACCTACTGACAACCACTCAAAATACTTAATATCGAAATGTCAAGGGAGTATTCCTACCATTGCAACTCACTCTCACACTTTGTGAATTTTATATGCAGAACTACGTTTGAGATCTACATTATTTAATGCATCATCACCAATTATTTTCTTTCATCATTGTCGAGTGTGGCATAATTATTTCAATAATATTTTAGATGTCAAATCAGTTCTTATTTGAAATTATTATATGATGATAAACATCATCCATCGGTTCCCCAACTCATATAGAGATGGATATACTTCTCAAATAATTATTTCTACTGTTAAATGAATCTGCTCTGATAACATTGGCATAATTATTTTTTGAAAGTAATAACCTTAGCAACTTGTTAAGTAAGGTATAATTTTTCTTGTTCACAATAACTTAAAATCAAGTTGTTGAGTAAGGTACATTTTTAGGTTCGAGCGAACTTGGTTGTTGAAAGAGTGTTCAAGGATGAGGTGTCTACTCGTTGGGTAGAATGGAGGCCGGAGGGTTCGGTAGTGGCCCGCCTAACAAGCAAATTGGCGTTGCTAAAAAAGTTCATGTGCATATAGCAAGGAGGTGAGAGCGATATGAAGAGCATGATGGGGAGCTGCCCAGGAGGGGGTCGTGCGTCTGGACAGACTGGATGATCGGAGAAGGCTAGAACATGATGAGATAGATGAGAGGGTGAGACTGTTAGAAGAATTGTTGCTCGAGGATCGGAAGGAAGAGGTAGAGAGGAGGCAGAGATCCATGCAAAAATAGTTACAGGAAGGAGATGCAAACATAAAATTTTTCCATTCCATTGCATCATGAAGAAGGAGGAGAAACTACATCCATGAGCTGGAGGTAGGGGGATGAGAGTAGCAGAGGACATATAGCTGGGGCGTGCTCTCAGGGGGCATTTTGTGGAAGCATCTAGGAGGAAACAGGATGAGAGGTGGGGTTGTCTTGGGAGAGGGGTAGAGAAACTGTCGGGTGAGCAAGTGGAGGGGCTTGAGGCCTCGTTTCAGGAAGAAGAGGTTAAGAAAGCAGTATGGGGGCTAAATGCAGATGGTACGCCTGGTCCCGATGAGTTCCCCATTTTCT
The DNA here is from genome assembly GCA_037367405.1 of Ottelia alismoides. Lineage (NCBI taxonomy): Eukaryota > Viridiplantae > Streptophyta > Magnoliopsida > Alismatales > Hydrocharitaceae > Ottelia > Ottelia alismoides. The sequence continues at coordinate 130,270 of JAZKJV010003843.1, read as the reverse complement.
TCTACAGGGAATTCTAAGACTTGATGAAGGAAGAAGTTATGTACATGATCAACAAGTTTAGGGAGGGTAACCGAGGCTTCGAGAAGGTCAATAGAGCACTACTTTTCCTCCTTCCCAAGAGTGACCATCCGCTAAGAGTGGAAGACTACAGGCCGATTACTCTGTCCAATGCCTTATACTTGATTGTTGCGAAGGTATTGGTGAATAGACTAAATGGTGTCCTTGACTCGGTGATTCTCCACGGTTAATCTGCTTTCATACCTGGTCGGCAGATGGCTGATGGACTGGTTATGGCGTCTGAGATATGCCTTTAGGGGTGTAAGAAAATTCTCAAGTTCGATAATCGCTCAGGTTCGACTCGATAAAAGTTTGATTCAATTCGATTCGGAAATAAACGAACCGAATATGAACACTAGTTTAGGCTCGATTAAATAAACGAACCAAATCTAAAAATCATAGGTTCGCTCAGGTTCGATTCGTTAAAAGCTCGATAAGCATACACATATACATATTTACAAATCCTTATCCATAGAAGTGGACCTTATTTTGAGATAGGTGGATTTTATCCCAGGATAAGTGAATTTTGTCTAGAGATAACTACATATTTATGGGATAAGTAGGTTTTATCTCGGTATTAGAGAATAAATAGTCACATCGTGTTTACAACATCCATCATTTATGTGTCTAGTACTTTTCCCTTCTTTATCCTCAAATCAACAAAACAAGTGTAAACCTTACTTATTGAATATCTCAACATTATTCTTGTTCCTTATCCTCATCTGAACAGATATAAAAATATATTATAATTATGCCTTTTTCAAAGTGATGAATCCTTGTTAATATATTTTTTTTCAAAAGATGAAGAGGAGTTAGATAAAGAAAAAAAACTAAATGAATATTTATTCTAATTGTAGACATGCATATATATTTCCATTTTTCTTCTTTTTACTCCCTCTTAATAGAGAATTCTTAAGTTCGATATTCGCTTAGGTTCGATTTGTTTAAAAAGAGGTTTGATTCGGATTCGGTTCAAAAATAAATGAACCCAACCTGAACACAAGCTTAGGATCAATTAAATAAATGAACCGAACCTCTGTTCGTTTATTTAATCGAGCCTAAGCTTGTGTTCAGGTTGCTCATGTTCGATCCGTTTACACCCCTATCTGCCTTCAGTGGAGGCATGAAAAAAAGAAGGGGATGATCTAGAAGATAGACTTCACGAAGGCATATGACTGTATGGACTGGAACTTTATGTGGGTGTCCCTGAGGTATCATGGCTTCCCAGATCGGTGGATCACATGGACAAAGAGGTGCATCACGACTTCTTCTTACTTGGTGTTTGTGAACAGGAGGGCAGAAGGGGGTTTTTTCCAACCTCAGAGGGGAGTGCGGTAGGGTTGTCCTTTATCTCCGATGCTATTTGTCTTGATGGCAGATGCTTTGGCAGTTCTTTTCAGGCATGCAGTGAGTGATGGATGGTGTGAGGGGTTTCGATGTGGATCAATCTCCACTCCGCTCTTGCTATATGGATGATACAATGCTCTTTTTGGGTGGTTCGGAGGATATGACGAGAAGGGAGATGCAGATTGTGGAGGTCTTCCATAGTCTTTCAAGCCTTCAGATTAACAGACATAAGTCGGTTGTGATCCCATTTGGGATGGAGGAAGAAGAAGGTGGCATATTGGCGGATTTGTTGGGATGCCCGATAGGGGAACTGCTGATTTCTTACCTTGGCCTCCCCCTGGTGGTAGGAAAACTGAAGAAGTCAGACTAGGATATGGTCCTTCAGAGATTTCAACGGAGGTTAGCGGGTTGGAAAGCGGTCTCCTTATCTGAGGGGGGAAAGCTGATCCTCTTGAAGCATGTCCTTTAAGCTATCCCTATTTTCTTTTTCTCCGCTAGATTAATGCTAGTAGGATACGTAAGAAGATTGAAGCAATGACGAAGAGATTCTTTTGGTCAGACGGAAAGCATCAAATACCTAGGGTGCATTTGATTGATTGTGAGGAGATGATGTGCCCACAAACGAAGGTGGCTTAGAGGTTCGGGATATGGCATGCATGAACAATGCACTTTTGACAAAATGGGTCATTCAGATTTGGGGAGATTTAGATAACTTGGCAGCCAAAAAGTGATGAATCTGTTATTCATCGCCTTTATTTTTTCATTTTGCTTAAAATCCTTGGTAAAATACATGTAATTAATCACTAATTCCAATCAATTATCATTCTAACCACAAAATTAATATTATATAATTAACATTTATTTTACCCAAAATAAAATAATAAAAATAAAAAAGAAAAAAACAAAACAAAAGAAGCTTGTAAATATGAAATATATACAGACTGATCCTAACCCCGAGACCAGGTCAATATTGACCTGGTTGACAAAATAAATAAGTAGGGGCAGATAAGGATCCTAACCTATAAAAATATTAAGAAAATAAAGACCAAAAATATAAATTACCCATTTTACACCATGTAAATACTTCACCTATTTTATTTATTATCAAGGTAATTTCAAATCAAAACACTTCTTTTGTAGAAGTTGTTCATAAAAATATATTAATTTATAAAAATATCAGGAAAATTTTTCATCATAAAAAAAATTTACCGCGATGAACCGTAAAAGACGTAAAAACCGACTTCCAAGGTTCAAAACTATTTATAGAAAACTCCAAACAGACCAAACTCACATTTAAAATCCGTTTTATACTTAGTACTATTTATTAAAAATATCAAAAAATTATTAGAATAAAACCAGTGAGTTTTGGCGTTTTGGACCTGTTGTATATATATACTATATGTAGACATTTCCCAGATTTTTAGTTAAAAATCCGTAAATCTGATTAACTTAATTTCTTTTCCTAAAATCTTATAAAAATGTATTCAAAAATATAAAAATATAATCCAATCAAAATACCTCGAAAACCCGATGCCTAGAAGCCACTACCTAAATTTTCCGGACCTCATAACTCGTCCATATGAACTCCGAATTGAGAAAACTCGATTCTAAAATTCATATTATTAAATTATCTATAAAATGGTTGTTTCACTAAAATCATAGTTAATATGAAAAATATGTTTTTTGGGTCCGTATTGGTATATTGTACAATAAACCATAATTTATATTATTATTAATTCATTCATTCAATTAATTAATTTTTATTTACTAATTTAATTAATTATACACTTAATTATATATTAATTTATTTCTTTAAAAAACTTAATTACCCATTAAATTACTTAATAATTTACTTAATTATATCTTAAAAGTATTTAATCCTTAAATAAATAAATTATTAAATTCTTAATTTAATTTATTAAAGTTATTATTTATTTAATTTAATTTTATCTATTTTTACTCTCTCTTCTCTCTCTTTCTACCTTTTCCTTCTCTCTCTTCACCCTCTTTCTTCCATGCTTCTTTCGCAATCCCTTTCTCTGTACGCCGCTTATCTCCTCCGGTCTCCACCGACCAACCGACCTAACGGTCGGCCGTTGGCCATTAGGCCGGTAGGCCAACTGCCTACCTTCTTCCCTCCTCTAATTATAGCTGACCCTTCCGCTTCGGAGCTCCTATCCGCCATTTCCACTTCTTCATTTCCAGAGCTCTGGAGCGAGAAGATGGTGACAACGTCTGATTCCCATCGAGCGAGGGAGAGAGAAGCGAGATCCTTGCCGGCACGTCTTTTTGCTTGCCGCCACGTTCAACCTCTGCGAGCTCCGCCCTCACGTGGAGGTCACGATCCCCTGAAGCTTCTGATCCAGATCCATCAATGTTAACCTTCATCTATTCCATCCGGGTTAGATTTCGTAGCCCTCTCTGCTTTCCCCTTCTCTCCTAATCTCCTCCTCTCTCTTCTCCATCCATCTCTATTCTCCTCTTACCCCTCTATTTTCTCCTCAATCTATCTCAATCTCTCATCTTCCTCTGTCTTCAATTTTAATTCGATTCCACACTACTTACCTCTATCTTCTATCTCGTCCGAATCCGATCTGATCGTCGCACCACCAATTCCGATTCCGCTTCTCCATATCATCTTCGATTCCCTCAATAACCTTCAGATCCACTAGATCTGAAGTCTGATCTCATATTCTCTCATCTTCGTAAGGAGATATCCACTTCCCTTTTGATGTGTGTTAATAATCATCGGCTGAGGATGATGAGTCTTCGAGCCTTCGGTTGAGCACTGCAGGAGCAGCACCATCGAAATCATTTTGCCTACGACCGAGCATCACCTACGTTGCTCATGTCGACCTCCGCCATCCGGACCACACCTTGAGCAACGTCTTCGAAGTTATCTCCTGAAGCAACAGTTCAGGTCGACGTCGGCGACATCTGCATTGAAGCATCGCCACTGCTACCGCTTCGCGACGCACAACCCTCCACCATCGGCTCAGTTCCACCTACAATGGTTGTGTGCCGACCGGTCTGCCGCTCCGACCGATCCCTTCCGCCGAGCATCACCAACAAATTTCTCCAGCCACCTGAATTCTAATTTGGGAGAAGAACCCCCCCCCCCCCCCCCCTTTGTGACCAGGAACTACAGGCTTCGTAAGATTTGATTAGATCGTACATTCCAAAGCCTTCCACGCGGCGATCCCGCGTTAGCCTTATGCCCACCACTTAGTACCTAACTAGGATATAACCCGCGCTTCGCGGCGGAACAAAATTGAGTTGATATGATTTGGAAAGAGACAAAATTTTGTTTTCATGTATTGAAAAGATCAACCTATATTTTTCAGCAAAAAATAGATGATATATATTTATGTTATAATTGACATAAATTCATAAAAGACAATTGCAAGTAAAAACCACCAATAAAGTATAAAGAAATAATCAATTGCTACAATTAGAAAAATAACATAATTATAATGTTAGAAGATCTTAGTAAAATAACATAATTGTACATATAGGTGGAGTTGATTTAATTTTGATTTAAATTTTAGAGGATATTTTCATGTAACAAATATGTGAATAAGTTAGTAAGAAGTCATAAGTTAAATAATAGAAATAAAAATTGATATATCTACAGATATTATGTGTATATTTTTTCATTGCAAGTAATGTATACCATTTAACTAATTAAATATGAAGGAAATGTTAAACATCATTAATAAAAAAATTAGGCAAAGATTTGATTATTCTATTCTTGTCGAGCGTATTATTTGAGGCTCAGATGCACCTTTTGAGGCATAATCAATAACTTGATCAATGAAAAGTCCGGCGTTATCGTCATTACCTTAAGTAATATTTAGTAATTTAAAGGATAGGTAACACATAATAATAGGGTAGTAGAATATGTATGACTTCTTTCGTGCTAAAATTGCCTGATTGGGTTTACCATGTCATCCACTTTGATTAAAACATTTGCAGCAAATAGAAGTAAACATATTTTTGTAAACAACAATGTAATCAGTGTGAGTAGTTTATTTAGACAACTAATAGTAGAAGAAAATTTCCCGAATTTCCTTTTGTCGTAGCAAATCTTTGACTCCTCGATTACAATAGGATTTCAGACATGATGAATCTCTGACTCTACCTCCTCTCGCTAAGAGTATAGGATGTTTCTGAGAATTTAGAGACCAATTGGATTCAGGACCTGGAAGGGTAGGAAGGACGTGACTTTCATTGAATCTTAATTGACGAACAAAGTTTGGAGAGACTGGAATGAGGGGTGGGATGACCATCCACCAATCTCTTTATAGTTGACATATCCCATTATCTATGCCAGAACACCCGGAGAGTTGTTGTAGACGGAGAGAGTGTCTCTAACTTTCGAAATCTGAAGGCTGAGTCATATAACATCAGAAGCAGAAGAAGCAGAGTTACATGTACCACAAAAAACATATACACTATCATATGGGAGAAACACATATACAAACGCACAAAGATCGAGAAAAAAAATCCTACAAAGGTTAGTATTGAGCATGCCAGCTGATGCACATATTTTTGAAGCATAGCAATGATATTGGAAACAGATTATCAAGTAATTGTAGCATAATAGTATCACCCAAAATATTATATAAGTATCTTTCTATTCTATTTTTTTACATATTTACGGGATATGAACCAATATAAGATATATATTGTTTCATATCCCCTAAATATGTAAAAACATAATTAGAAAATGTAAAATACGGGGAATCATAAATTTTAATATGTACCTGGAAGTGTAAAAGAACAAACATTACTTTTAAAGTTTAAAGACGAAACTGCCATTTGAACAGAATTAAAACAAATCGTTGGAATACGTATTTTAAAGGCACAATAGACAACCTGCAATAAATTTAAATCAGTAGAAGTTTATATATACATAATTTTAGCAGAAATTTATGTTTGAATTTCTAAATATTTGCAAATTTGTTTATTTAATAACTTTCTACATTGCTACTATATATATGCGATTTTTCCCCAAGACATTCAAAATAACCACAACATTTACATTACATCAGTTATTTTTTCCCATGCTGCAATATTTACCAATATTCTAAATTATAGTCATTGCCTTAAAAACTATAAATATATAATCATGTAGAGAAATATGGATAAATTTAGAAATTGGAATTATTATTTTTTAAAAGTAAACATTGATGCGGATATACCGAATAGGATAATATGTTCAAAGGAACTTCACTTCTTTTGCTTCAATCGTTCCAATTGAATTTCATCTTCTTCTTTTTTCGTAACCATGTTCTAGCTTATGTAGGAAAACTGGAGTTAAGAAATATGTATGAGTTATTACCAAATATTATAGAATAAATATTTTTACTCATTCCAATATATTTTTTGTCTTTCACTGAAAACACATCATGGAAATTTTTTTCTTCACCACTGCATTATAATTTACTAACCTATCTTCTGAACTAAATGACTTGTCCATTTATTGTTAGATGCATTTGATGTTTACAACATTGATGGTATGATGCATTCATTAGTCTATTTCATTATATTATATATATACACACATACAAACATATGAAGAAAGACATTAACAAATGAAGAAAGACATTAGAAATCATTTCCTGAAACAAACAACAATGAGGGGGAAAATAAACATAACAAATATGAACTGAGAAATCTATAGAAAGCAAAATCTGAATAGATATTAAAAAAATAAAAAAGTTTGCAATTATCCTTTTACCTATAGAAATAACATGCATTTAAATAAAAAAAAGATGACATCGTACGCAAATCGTCGAGACCAGAGGGTATGTTTTCTGCAACAAAGATTATACGAAGGTTAGTGGAAGCCTAAAGAAAGAACATAGGAAGGAAATCTAGCAACATACCCAACATAAGAGGATCGAAAAATACTTCCTTGAATATGTAGAACAATATGTGAAAAGGAAAAAGCAGATATGAAGGTTATTGGAAGCGCAAAGAAAGAACAGAAAAAGAAAAATCAATCAACTTACCCAACCGAGGAGCACTACGTCCCAAATAAGACCACAGATGAAAATGTAAGACAATAGAGAGATAAGGAAAATTGACAAACATTCTAATTAACTATCTCACCAACTATACATGCAGATATTCCATAACCATATAGTTGTGAAAAACAAATAATAAAAATATTAAAAAAAACATCGTAACCCATTTAGATCACGTAAACAACCATAACAGAGAAAGAGGACGACATTTTAATTGCTACATACTGACCAGTCAGAGGAAGAATAAACAGGCGAAAGTTGCAAGCAAAGATCTGGCGAATGTCTCAAACAATGTTCCGTGAAGCAAATATCTACCCAAATTAAAAGTTGAACAAAGAAAGCAAGATGTAAGATCGACATACATGTTGTTCAGAGGAAGAACCAACAGCTGAAGGACACAATAAAAAAAGATGACATCATACCCAAATCCTTCGGACGAAAGGGTATGTTCTCTGCAACAAAGATTATACGAAGGTTACTGGAAGCCCAAAGAAAGAACATAGGAAGAAAATCTACCAACATACCCAACATAAGAGCGACGAAAAATACATGCCTGCATATGTAGAAGAATATGTAAAAAGGGCACTTTATGTGATTCAACAATCCTGAACAGACGAAACTATAATCACAGCCTTGAGTGTGCGATCCATACAGTATTTTTTTCATTAGATACATAGACGAAGATATGAAAGGAAAAAGCAGATACAGAGGTTATTGGAAACCCAAAGGAAGAGTATAAAAACAAAATTCAATGAACTTACTCAATGGAGGAGCTCCACGTCCCAAATAAGACCTACAGATAAAAATTTATAGCAACAGAAAGATAAGGAAAACTGACAAACATTATAATCAACTATCTCACCAAGTATATATGCACATACTCCATAATCGTATATCTGTGAAAAGGAAATCATACAAATATCGAAAAAAATCGTACCCTATTTAGATCATGTAAACAACAATAACAGAGAAAGAGGATGACATTTTAATTGCTACATACTGACCAGTCAGAGAAAGAATCAACAGGCGAAAGTTGCAAGCAAAGATCTGGGAATATCGCAACCAATGTTCCATGAAGCAAATATCTAATAAAGCAAAAGGTGGAAAAAAAAGCAAGATGTAAGATCGACATACATGTCGTTCAGAGGAAGAACCAACAGATGAAGGACGCATGCAATGGTCTGACGAAGATCGCAACCAAAGCTCAGCGAAGCTGATATGGACCCAAATCAAAACACGAACGAAGAAAGGAAGATGAGATTTAGTAATATACACAAATGGAGAAGCCGTACATTACGTTTTCTCGCTGAAGAAAACCCTAGAAAAGCATGCGGGGACAGCGGTCGACTCCCGAACAATGTCATATGGCAACGAAAATAACCAATAACGCACCAAGCAAAGGCACACCCACAAAAAAAAGAATTCAGACTTATTTAGTACAGAAATGAAATAATTTGCAACATGAGGTGGGAAAGTTGGCACAATTCCCTGATCTAAGGAAGAATATAGTTTATGATAAAGTGGAAGACATTTTTAATTAGCATAACCATCGGAAAAAATTTGGAATCAGTTGGTAGGTGGAACAAAAATGAAATTCTAAATAATAAGAAATAGTAACATAGGAAATTTAACAACATTTATATATGAGTTTATGATGAGAAGAAGCGTACCTGGTAGAAAGTAACTGTTTTGGTATTCGGTAGTTGAATGTGGATGATAATGAAGATAAAGAGGTCAAACAATTTAAATGAAAGAAGCTCTGTAAAAGAAACAACTGTTATTTGAAGGATATAAACGTCGGAAGTATGCGGTACTTGGTGGCCATCTATTTGAAGTTATTTAAAGAACTTGTATAAATGACAGATGTAATTTATCTGAAAGAATCAAAGATACACATATAGATATAAGATTTCTAGATGTTAGCATAGAAGACAACAAACATTTACATTTTAGTTTTTTTCGCTTATAATATAATTTTAGCTTATACATGTTTAGAATAATATGTAAAATTGTCAGTAGAAAAAATATAAGAGGCTCAGACTTTTTTCCATTTGGAATTTTCTTTTACATGTTCCAAAGTGCTGTAAAAATAGAGAGGCTGCAAAGTGAATTAGAAAAATTCAAGTTGCCACGCCATCTCTATATTTTACAAAGAGTTTGGAATATAGAGAGGCTGCAAGGCGAAATAGAAAATTTCAAATTGCCACGCCATCTCAGTGTTAAGCGAGGATATTGTTATATACTACATGTAACAAATAGTCTCAGTATAGCCTACTCACAATGTAAAGATCGGATATTGTTTCAAATTACATTATCAAATTGTTTCATCATTGCCTCTGTTAAATATATAAGTCAAATAGTAGTGAGTAAACTATATTAAAAGAATTAAAGAAATTTAAAGAAATGTACTTCATTTAATAAAATACTTGCTTCGTAGATTGTTCGCAAAGGAAGAAGTTATGTACAGAAACCATGTTATTATGATTATGTAATAGGTAAGAAATCATTGCTTCTATTAAGTAATTAAGTTAGATGGCAGAGAATCAACTGGAGTATAAGTAATATCAAAATTTATTTGAAGTAATATTAACTTAAAAAAACAATCATGACATTAGTATGTAGTAGATAAGAAAATGTCGCATATGCTCATAAATAAAGATTTTGTACAAAATTAATCGAAAATGGTAGGGTAAAGTGTACATAAAATAAAGATCAACTCTAAGCAGTATAACAATATATGTATATATTTATACATAGTATGGTGATGCTGGGGAACGAATATGATGTCCAACAGTATTTCTTCAAAGAAATACCTCGAAGATCTGAAAGTAATCTAAATTCAAATAATTCTAGAGTATGAGCATATGATATGAAATCCACGCACGTAGGAACACATGATTATGATATATGTACACGAATGAACTAAGATAAAATCAATTTGACCAAAATTCGTCTGCTCAGAGTATTCGGTTCATGGAAAAATGGAAATAACCATCACAACACAACAACATAGAAATTCAGAACTGAAAATGGTACACATCCAAAATAGATAAGCACTGCAGAAATTGTGAAAGAGACTGTTGAAATGGGATGTATAGAAGTATGATAAAGTATAGTGTAGGCCAAAAATTAAATATTAGTGAGAATACATTGGTTTGGAGGGATACATTGTAAATCAACCCATCTGCATGTGGTATTTCATCGTTATAAATAAAGTAGATCGAATTGTATTATTAGCATGGTAATGAACAGTGGATGGAATGAAAACATGCAAATAAGTGAAACAGGAACCTAAAGTATTAAGCTAAATAGTAAGAATTTCAGTAAAATACTTCTTACATTAGATCTATCATAATTTATTTATATGTGCATAATGAAACTAATGTACTGTCATTTTCATGTAGAACAGAACTTATCTGGAAGTACACATTTTGCTACTATTTTATGCGTATGTATGAGTGATCAACTTAAGTTGGTTCCAACAAAAACTTAGTTCCAGAAAAATATCTACAAAGTATCAACAACAGGAAGTTTCTTATTTCTTTCAGAAGTGAAGTTGCTATAGAGTAAGAGTGGAGTAAATATTTCCCTTGGTGATGTTAGTTTTGTGTCAAAGCAGCCTGGCTACCTGCAATAATAAGGGAAGTAGAACTTACTGATTTGCATATATGTACAGAGATATACATCTGTTTGACTATGTAGACGAACATGTAATCATGGATCTATGAAAGTACAAGAGAAGATGATACTGAAGTAAATAAGTTAAGAATTAAGTTTTTAAAATGAAATGTACATTGTTCTGCGCGTCTTTGATTGATGTTTTTCCATATCTTCATCACTTGAACCACTATCCCTCTTCCTTTTTAATTTTTTTTCTATGGGCATTGAGGAGCTGAAGCAGATAGGTATGTTAGTATATGGTTTGTAAATAAGTAATCATGTGAGAATGTGGAGAGAATACACAAACATTTCAAACACCAAAAATTCTAACCTCTCCGGAGGACTATGTGGTGCAAAGAGTGTTTTGCTTGATGTCATTGAAGTTGTTTCAGAAGACGTTCCTTCACATGAACTAACTGGTGAACAAATTTCAATGTGGTTTAAAATGCTGTTGCAATATTAGAACTATATACATCTGAAAGGCTTATATAGATTCAATACCTTGTGGATGTGGAGTATATGACGTTGATTTAGAAATTATTTTTACAACTTTAAACTGAGGTTTTTTCTTAAAATCTCGAAATCCCAAAACTACCCTGAAGTTGTATGTTTGTCCAAGGAAACTGTTAAATATAGGAGGAACCATGAACTTATCATAATTTGGATTAGATGAAAGAGTTGAACATGTGATTCCGAGGAGTTCAGCAACTAAAGAACCAAATATGACAAAAGATGTATGGCCACTTTCATCCTGGACAGTTAAAGTGACTTTGTACCTGTTAAAATTATGGAGGTTATCATTTTTGAATCATAAATGTACATATTTTTATCTATTTAAAATAGTAGGTATTTTACCATGGTAAAGCAAAATCTTGCACAGTACAACATCGATCGCACCAAAATTTATTTTTGAATTTCTTCAAACCAACTTTACATTGACTACATGCATCATACCACCACCCATCAGAAACATCAATGTCACAAACTGTAGCCCTGCAGCTGAATCTGATATTCTGTTTATTTATTAAATTTGAGTTAATGTTGTATGGAAGTTAAGGATATTTATCACATTAGATTTTGTGAAAGCAGGAAAATGCATGAGCGTAAACAATCAAACATTGGAAATTTGAAGTTACCTGGTAAAGCTTGGGGTCAAGTTTTTCAAGTTCAGAAATTAATTTTTTGTTATCAGTAATTTCTTCTGCAGGACTCAGTGTTGTAAATTGGCGATCACCCATCAATGTGGTTACTTCGAGTGGATCAATCCTGCCAAGAATAATAGAGTAGTAAGTTCTTTTTGAAATTGACATCCAGAGATACAAATTATTTTTTAAAGATTTGCGTGAAGTATAAAGTTAAATAAAATTTACTTTTGCCGAAATGCTATAACTTCAGGAATTTCCAGATCTATGTAAAATCTTGTAGCTGATGAGGAACAGAGACATGTTCTGCCTGAGGAGATTTTGAAGTACATTTATCAATGTTTAGTCATTTAAAAACGTATCATGTAGAAAATGTTTTAAGAAATCATACCCATAAAAGTTCGTACAGTCATTCCAGCGAAGATTATAATTACTGGTTTCGACTTTCTCAGAATGATATTTTCCGGAAATGTTTCAGCTACCTTACCCCACAATGTTATGAGTAATTTCCTTTCACTATTAATTAGAAAGATTTATTTAAGTTAACCATTGAAAAGTAAATATATTGTATATATCTAGTTGAAATATATGTTTAAAGAGAATGTTACAACAAACCTCAAATCTTGAATTTCCAAATTTTTCTTTCGAGTCAATGTTTCTTTAACATATGTATCACCAATTCGACTCACAGACAACACATGGCCAATGACATCTATAATCACCAATTGACAACAACAATTATTGTTGAAAGTAAAAGCTTTGTGGTACATAGTAAAAATTTCACATACCAGTCAGTTGTATATCTTTGTTCACTCTTGTTGCAACTTCGTCAAAATTTAGAAAGAAAAACTTGTATTTGGAGAGATTTTCAATGTTCTGTGTATAGTGTGTTACTATGGTTGTTCTTGTAAATCTTAACATTAACTCATTTGGAACAACACGGAAACTTGGTTTATTTGGACAAACAATAAAATTTGACATGATGTAAATGCCACCTTCATGTAGACGATGTTGGAAGTAACCTGCATCTTGAGATCTTATGGTTCCTTGTATTGCCGTGTCCTAAAAGAAATATTTGTTAGCGTTATGATATGATAAATATGACATTGTGCACTTACATTCTCATCCACCACTACGAAATCTACACTTATGAGCTCATCGCCAAGTTTTGGGTTTAAGGAGTCCCAAATTCTCACTAATCGAGCTCTTATCCTGAATTGATCTTTGGATAATTTGAGCTGTGAAAGGTTCTTGTATTCCATGATTGCAATTAACCTAAGAAAAAAATGAATAACAACCATCTTAATATTTTAAATATACAAAGTGAATTAGATTAATAAGAAGGACTTTCCATGATTGCAATTAACCTAAGAAAAAAATGAATAACAACCATCTTAATATTTTAAATATACAAAGTCAATTACATTAATAAGAAGGACTGGAAGTTATAGTAAAAGGTTATTTGATATTAATATAAATGTAAAGCTTATTCACTATGTTCCTCTATACAACGAAAAATATTATATTAATATCAAATAACCTTTTACTATAACTTCAGTCCTTCTTATTAATCTAAAAATATGTAGTGGAATATATACATATACATATAATCACACATATATGTATAGATTTAAGATCATATTGGAAGATTATATCTTACATGAAACACAACAACAACGTCTGGAAGCTGGTAGTGCTTAAGTAAAAAAAATTGCAGAGCATGTTTTTTTACCTGTCTTACTTCAAGTTGAGGTTGTCATAAAAAATGTTGGCGGGAACTGAAAATGTCATATGAATTGTATTGATAATGATATATGATACAAATGTATTAAGGAAGGTTATCAAAGATTTCTCTATAAACAATATTACGTGTATAACCTCGGAAATGATGGTCATCATGAGGTAAAAAATTTTTTAAACCATTTCTAGATGTAACACGTGATATTGCTACATAAAGCTGACCATGACAAAAAACTGGTACAGGAAGATATAATCCTATTTTCTTCAATGTTTGACCTTGGCTTTTGTTTATTGTAATAGCATAACATATTTTAACTGGGAATTGTTTTCTTTGTAAAATAAATGGCCATTTTGTTTCTTTTACTTCAAATACAATCCGAGGAATATAAACTTTCTGACCTTTATTATTACCGCTTATAATTGTTGCTTCTATGATTTTTGTGGTTAAATGATTTATAATTAATCTCGTGCCGTTACAAAGACCATTACTTTGATCAAGATTTCGTAATAGCATGATCGGCGCACCAATCTTTAATTTTAACATATGATTTGGAACACCATTAAATATTAAGGAATTAAGAAATTCAATTGGATAAAGTAAATCGGCATCAACATGACATTTAGAAGATTTGCTTAACGAATCACAACTCATGTAAGTTTTTTCTTCAGTTGGTACCAAAGATAACATGAAGTCGTTAATATCATTAACTGCATTGTTTGTTGTTGATACAATACAACGCTCACTCAAGTAATTATCATTATTAAATGAAAGAGCAAAGTCTTCGTATATAGCTAATGAAAAAGATTCTATATTTAACTCATCTGTAATGTACAATAAATCATCTGGAGTCTTTACCCATGTTTCCTCTTCTTCATCTTCATTCATCTTGATCATAGGTGTTATACCACTACCAATCTCTAAAATCCATTGTTCAAAATTCCTTTCTACTGATTGTGATAACTCATGTGAGTAGTAATTATCAGATAAACGCATATTCATAGACAGTTTAAAAATTTTGCAATGTTCCCATAATTTTGATCTACTAATCGAAGCATTAACAATATCAGCTCTTCTTCCATTATTAACAACTGGAAGAATTTGTTTGAAATCACCGCCTAATACTACAGTAATTCCTCCGAAAGGTCGGTTATTTTGATGTTCAACACCAGAAGGTATAATATCTTTCATTGTTCGATCTAATGCTTCGAAACAATACTGATGATTCATTGGAGCTTCATCCCATATAATTAATTGTGTTTTTTCAAGCAATTTCGCTAAGTTTGTTCCTTTCTTTATTTGGCAAGTTGAATTCTCATCTAAATTCAATGGAATCTTAAATCGAGAATGTGCAGTTCTACCACCTGGTAAAAGTAGTGAAGCTATACCAGATGAAGCTACTGCAAGAACTATGTTACCTTCAGACCGCAATTTTGATATAATTGTCTTCCATAGAAATGTTTTCCCTGTACCTCCATGTCCATAAACAAAATATAATCCACCGTTATTATTTACAACAGAATTCATCACTGAATCGTAAATGATACGTTGCTCAACGTTCAGACATCCTATATTCTGAGAAAATTCATTTCTAAGATTATTTAGATTATAACTCATTTCCTCTAGTATTAATCTATTGCTATCGAGATCTAAGTTCACTCTATCTGTAATTTGAATGTTAAAATCTATTACAGACATTGAATTCGCATTTAGAATTTTCTCAATCTCATTTAATGTGAGAATCTTCAAATCATTTTCATATGTCAGTTGATCAGCATTACGAAATGTATCCTTATAAGTATAATAAAAATCTTCTGAGAGTAAAGTCCAACATCTATTCCATAATTTAAGTGGATCGGCAACTTTAGAATGTATCAACAAAGTTGCAAACAAATGGCGCATTGCAGTAGCCGATGCCCATTGCGACGCTTCTTCTATCGAAGCATACCATTCTTCATCATCTCCTAGTAATCCTAAAACATTGCATGCATGTTGGTAACTTTCACAGATAACACCATTAACCGTTTTGATTTCATCAAAGTTTCGTGGACCTTTAATAATATTTAATAACATCCTCATATAATATAATTCTCCAGAATTAGGATGGATATATACAATTCTTCCTACACACCTGCCTTGTTTTCTTGGTGTCCATGTTCGATTTTTATTATTCCATACCCAATATTTAGGGAATTCCGCATAAGTAAATTGTCTTGCTTCTGGGTAGCATTGATTTGTATTCATCCAAGAGGTGAACATTGTAACTTCAGCAAAGTCTTTATTTAAAACATCTTCAAGTTGTTCATATCCTTTGAAAGTAATTGTATTCTGAAAAGGTAAATGTATTATGAGTCTTTCTACAGCAGGATCTCTAAATTGAATAGGAAACTGTAATATTCTCCACATTGCTTCGTAAGATGATATATATCTACAGTCTAAATATTCATTTATCTCGTCTACATATTCTCCACCACCATCCGTTTTTTTGTTGTTTTTCGTAGAATTCTGAAGTGTAACATGAATTCTATCAGGTCCTTTATTGATATACTTAAATAAATACTTTATAGCTCGAGATTGATTGCACCATTCAACATTAATATGTGCCTGATATCTAACCACTAAATTTCTATTATAAGGAACTACATACCTATTATCAAATATAATGTCATTTCTAATTACTTTTTCTCCAGTATCTCTTCTTCTATAAGTTGCAAATCCATTATCATCTATAATTGTTTCATTAGTAAACATTTTTGGAAAAAATTTAGAGCATTTCCCATTTCGCATGCACGGTGAATTAGGATTAGGTATGCCGCATGGACCATGAAGCATAAACTGTGCAACTGTGTCATATCCCACAGGATCGATATTTCTTGATGGTAGTTCAGCTGTTATTATAGAATCTATCATTCTAATGTTTTCTAAATGATTTCTCTGCTGCCAAATTAATATATGAGCATGGGGTAAACCTCGTTTTTGGAATTCTATGGTATACAAAATACCAATATTTTTTTCAAATTCTTTCATTTGTTTAATGTAATTCATGAAGTTATTAAGTTTCATTTTAAATACTCTACTGACAATATCAGGTCGATCTTCTGCTTTCTGTCCAGGTATGATCTCTAAAGCTCTTTTAATTTCTCTCCATTTTGCATTGCATGTGAATGTCACAAATAAGTTCGGATGACCGTAAGATCTACAAATCCCCATAGCATCTTGGTAATTTTGTGCCATATATCGTGGACCTCCAGTAAATGTTGCAGGTAAAATTATTCGTTTTCCAATTGAATTTCCATCTGTATCACCCTTATTTATCGCATCTCTTATTCCTTGGTAAATTTCAGACCGTAATTCCTTCTGATTTTGTCGAATATAAAATAATCTATCTTCCTCGATACAACAATAAGCATCTACTATGTATTGTTGTAACAAACGACCGCCTCTAATAAGTGTTCTGCCATCACTATTTCTTTGTTGTAACCGATAACAATAAAATTCTCTCATAGTTACTCGTTCCCTCATACTATCTCTTTGGCAACCACTAACCACATGCTTCATACCAATAAAAAATCCATCTTCACCGTATGGAAAGAGCAATGGATATTGCATTGCCATAAAAGACGGGTGTAATTCGCTAATTCTTTTTAAATTTCCACCACTATGTTCAATTATAATATCTCGATTTCTCCCAGAATTTCCAAAATCACCAACCACTAATCCAGCAATTTCTGATGCCATTGGAATATTGTATTGTGAATTACTTTCGACTCTATGTACATTTAAAAGCAAATGTAACATTTCATTTCCTACATCATGCAGACGATCTTTTGCAAATCGAAATATTTTTACAATTTCATTTGTTTCATCTAACATTTGCTTTAATCCTTCAACAATAAGATGATCTAAATCATCAACTTCACCATTGCTACCTAATGCCCTGATTCTATTTGAGACTTCATTGTCAGTATCGTAAATATACAACTGTGCAAATCTAGGAATTTCTCCTGGGTTGGGTAATAAAGATCCTATACGATGGTAGTTTTGTCCAGACACACGGAATATGTAAGGGCCAGGCCGGTCATTAACATGATAATCAATCTTCACACCAATAGAAGTGAAGGCAAATATAGAATTGTAAATTCTGATTTTTTCAATAAATTTTTTTGCTGTCCTTCCTTTCTCCCGATTAAGTAACATCTCAAGATAAGATGGCGTAGGAGGCAATGGTTTTAAAATGATTTTTCCTTTATTACAACACAAAGGAAATATAGGTTTATCTTTTGTTCTAGATTTCTGCAAACACTCATCTAACCAAAATATTGCTCCACAATATTCGCATTCAAAACTTGGATAACCCAGATCCAGTACTGCATACAAAAAAAGTATACGTAGTTTAATTTATATGTAAGTAGAAAACTATACAACTAATTACAACTTTAATTTAACACTAACCTTCACGTACTTCATGCGGATGGGTAAATGTTTCGTTTTCTATAAGAGAACATTCAGTAGTCAATTCTCTAACACAACGAACTACATTTGATCTAGAAGAACTGCATTGTAATTCATGTGTTCTATCAGCAAAATTTGCGTAAGAGTTTCTCTTTTTCTTCATACGTATTATATCCATTCGACGACGTCTATTCCTCTTAAATACTTCTTTTCTAACCTGTAGATACTCATTTGCATTTGTAGTTATATCTGTATCTTCTGTTCTAATGAAAGACTGATTAATGTTCGTAGGACACAAAACATTATGTGTGGTAGCTTGTTTTCGTCTTTTACTGTACATAATTTCTTTACGGATAGCTCTCTTTCTCTTAAAATCATCAGAATTTTTACAAACATTAGTACTCATTATGTTTGATTCATTTTCCATCATCACCTGTAAATGATAATATACTCGTAGTTAGTAATAAGTTTTAATCCAATGGCAAGATAAACATAATGTTCCTCTAGAGAACATGTCTTATGTGAAAATTAAGATGTATATTATATTGTTTGAGTAAGTATAGAACGGAAATTAAACCGAGATAAATTTTATTCATTATGTTTGTTTCACTTCCTATCATCACCTGTAAGCGATAATATATTCGTAGTTAGAAGCAATTATTCACCCTAGAGGAAGATAAACATAATGTTATTTTTTAGAACATGTTATATTACGAAAATAAAATTTACTTTATACTGTTCAGATGAATATACAACAATGAAAATCAAGCGAGATAATTTGTTTACAGTTATCTTTGTTTGTTGTAGCGACCAATTCATATTAAGTGTAATTAGTATTTATATCCATTCGACGATGTATATTCGTCTTAAAAATTATTTTCCAACTTGTACATACTCATTTGCATTTTTAGGTATATATGTATCTTTTGTTCTACTAAAAAACTGAATAATATTCCTAGTACACGAAACATTTTGTGAAGTAGCTTGTTTTCGTCTTTTAATGTAGATAATTTCTTTACGGATAGTTCTCTTTCTCTAAAAATCATCTGAATTTTTACAAACATTAAATGATAATATACTTGTAGGTAATAATAAGTTTTAATCCAACAGGAAAGTAAATATAATGTTCCTCTTGAGAACATGTATTATGTTGAAAATAAGATGTATTTTATATTGTTTGAATAAATATACAGCAAAAATTAAACCAAGGTAAATATTAATCATTATGTTTGCTACATTTTCTATCATCACCTATCAATAATATATTCATAGTTAATAGCAATTACTCACCCTATAGGAATTTAGACATAATGTTATTTTTTAGAACATGTTATATGATGAAAATAAAATTTACTTTATAATGTGCAAATAAATATACAACAACGACAATCAAGCGAGATAATTTCTTTACAATTATCTTTGTTTGTCATAGAGACCAATTGATATTAACGGTAATCAGTATAGATTTGTTTGTAGTAGTGTCAGTTGGATATTAACGAAGGTAGTATTCAAAATTTTTACCTAATCTTTAAACCTTACATGTAAAGAACAGTATTTTCAAAATCATTACAAACATTTAATCGAGAATGAGTATAAATGGATTGTCTTTTCTAGAACATACCATACAGGGAAAACTCTATTTAATTTATATTTTCGAAATAAAGATACGACAGTAAGAACTAAGAAGTAATTTAAAACTTATGCATTGTAATCAACATAAACAAAATTAAAAAGTACGGGGATAAAACTTTCTCATTTATTCTGGAATATAAAAACAACGAAAATCAAGCAAGATAATTTCTTTACCGTTATCTTTGTCTTTCATAGATACCAATTCATATTAAGTGTACTTAGTATTTTGTAACCATTCGACGACGTCTATTCATCTTAAATACTACTTTTCCAGCTTGTACGCAAAACATTATGCGAAGTAGCTCGTTTTCGTCTTTTAATGTACATAATTTCTTTACGCCCACCTCTCTTTCTCTAAAAATCATCTGAATTTTTACAAACATTAAATGATAATATACTCGTAGGTAATAATAAGTTTTAATCCAACACGAAAATAAACATAATGTTCCTCTTGAGAACATGTCTTATGTTGAAAATGAGATGTATTTTATATTGTTTGAATAAATATAAAAAAAATTAAATCGAGATAAATATTAACCATTATGTTTGCTTCATTTCCTATCATCACATGTAAGCGAGAATATATTCATAGTTAATAGGAATTACTCACCTTACAGGAATTTAGACATAATGTTATTTTTTTATAACATGTTATGTGACGAAAATAAAATTTAAAATTTAGTTTATAATGTGCAAATAAATATGCAACAACGACAATCAAGCAACATAATTTCTTTACAGTTATCTTTGTTTTTCATAGAGACCAATTGATACTAAGGGTAATTAGTATAGCTTTGTTTATAGTAGTGTCAGTTGGATATTAACGAAAGTAGTATTCAAAATTTTTACCTAAACTTTAATCCTTGCATGTAAAGAATAGTATTTTCAAAATCATTACCAACATTTAATCGAGAATGGGTATAAATGGAATGTCTTTACCAGAACATGCCATAGAGGGAAAACTCTATTTAATTTATATTTTCGAAATAAAGATACGGCAGTAAGAACTAAGAAGTAATTTAAAACTTATGCAATGTAATCAACATAAATACAATTCAAATGTACGGGGATAAAACTTTATCATTTATTCTGGAAGCAAAGAATTACTCAAGAGAAATAAATCTTATTACCTCTAAGTAGACTTGTCTTTTCACCAAGTATTGATATCCTGTAAATTTAAAAAAAAACTTGGATAAGAAATCAGATAAACATACATGCCAATAATCCAATGGAAAGTGGGTACTACATGCATATACTACAAGAAGAAGTGAAAAAATTCGACAGGCAAATAGGGAATTCTGAAATATTCTTCTCACCAACGAATAAGAAACAGTAACATCTGTATAGATGGCACACAATTCCATATAAAAGGTAACTGAAAGAAATCTTCGACAATAACGGTAAATAACATGAAGATTTAAATATTTCAGACAATTCGTAGAAATAAATCACATGCACACATCATGAAATTCCAAGTACAAAAAATTTTTAGAGGCGTTGCACATATTACTTTGTTTATGGAGACTTTTTGTTACCATATCTACTAACGTTATTTAATTCTAGCAACATAACATGCATGCTTATTAAAGGAGTTAAAGTAATAATAAACATATCAAACAACCTCGAAGCATAAAAAATAATATCAACTAATATTGCAACATATTTCTTAAGATAGCATGCAACAAATAATCGATCCAGTCATCTAGAACCCGGGAGCCAAGTACCTTGTAGATTGCCTGATCGAGTTAATTTTCTGGAAATTTACATTCTATATGTACATGCTAATATCTGAAGGAATTTATAATACAGAAGACAGAATTAGTAAGAAGCTAAAGCCGGCTGAATTTTTGTAGATGACTTAAAACAGACAGTAGCCAATTACTATTCAAATTTAAAAAATGCAAATCACTTCCATCACTAATGATTGTACATGCATGTTATAAAAAGCATAGCCGAACCAAGCATGGAACAATAGCAGTTATTGAACTGAAATAAATAAATATGAAATATTTGAGAGAAATTTTATAAAAATAAATAGATCGCATGAGCAAGAAGATAGGGAACAGAAATGTAAACAACTTTCAGACTTTCCAAATATATGAAGATAACATTTCTAGGAAGAAAATGACTGAAAAAATATACAATGAAACAGATTTACTTCTATATAATTGTAAGGCAAATAAGCGGTAAAATCTACAACGATACAGATTTGCTTCTATATAATTGCATGGTAAATAAGCGGTATTAGAATAGAAATATAAGGAAAACATTGTCACTTTCACCCGTAATAAAATCAAAATATTAACTGAAAGTAAACTTGAGCAGTAGTAGTAATTGACCTAAAAAAATAAAGAATATGGGATTTTGGGATGAAATTTGTAAAATAAATCAACTACGAAGAAAGTTATGAAGGAAATAATTTAAATAATGAAAAACCTCAGAGACAAAACTCCTCAACCTCCTATGTGATCTCTTATGCAAAGAACTATACATACATCCCACTAATATAACGGAAAATAAATCTAAATGGATATACGAAGCAATTTCTAAGCAATCATCATATAATTAAAAGGCTACAGTTTGTTTCCATCGCCAATTAATTTATATAAATGCTATGAAAACTGATAGCATCAATATACCTAAATAAGGCATATGTCATTATGAATAATACCTGAAATAAGTCAGGATTGATGACAGTAAATGACCTGAAAAATTAAAGAGTACACAAAAATTATGAGAATGTTGGAATATAGATCTGAAAATTTATTCTTAATATTCAACCATACATGCAATCATGAAAACAGTTACGGTATTCTTGATAGAGAGATTAGGGGTGAATGAACAAAATGAAAACAAAAAAAAACCTTAGGAAAGAGAAGAAGGACTTTCAACAACAAACAGAAAATCTCGAAATCGACGATAATCAGCAGATAATACACTCGCCTTGGTATAGTATTCAAAGAAAGTGTGGGAGAATGGTCACAATGGAAATGCAGAAAACAAAACACGGTATCACATCCAAGAACATAAACAACAATTGAATATCAGTACATCAAGACACGTTGGTCCGTACCTGGGGGTGAGATAATACCAGGAATCGATGAAACGAAGAGGCCGGCGGTACAAAAACAACGGTGGATGGCGAGATTAGGGGCGAATGATCAAAATGAAAGCAAAAAAAACCTTAGGAAAGAGAAGAACGACTTTCAACAACAAACAGAAAATCTCGAAAACGACGATAATCAGCAGATAATACACTCGCCTTGGTATAGTATTCAAAGAAAGGGTGGGAGAATGGTCACAATGGAAATGGAGAAAACAAAACACGGTATCACATCCAAGAACATAAGCAACAATTGAATATCAGAATATCAAAACAGGTTGGTTCGTACCTGAGGGTGAGATAATGCCAGGAATCGATGAAACGAAGAGGGCGGCGGTACAAAAACAACAGTGGGCGGCGTCACAGGAAGAACGGTGGAACAGAAGCAACCCTATAAATATTTAGGGTTACGCAGGGAGTATGGTAAAGCCAGCTGTCGAAAGAAAAAATTAAAGCGGAACACGTGGGGACATATGGGGACATATGCGGAAGGAATCGAGAGGGGCAAAACCGTATGTGGGCTTTTAAATGGCGGTAAGGCAAGGAAGCCCAAATGGAGAGGTGAGTACCATATTCGCAAAATCCAGAGGGGCAAAACCGTATGTGATTTTTAAATGGCAGTAAGGCAAGGAAGCCCAAATGGAGAGGTGAGAACCGTATTCGCAAGCGCAGGATACCACGTGGCAGTGGATGTGAAATAAACCCAGCTTTAGTTAGGTATAGAGATGTGCGTAGCACATGAGGAATCTGAGATATTTGAGGCTGTTTTGCGGCGAGCTCCCTTGCGCGATGCTGATTTTCCATACAGGTCCTTGGTCGGCTTGAGGCACTTGCCTAGCACGTGCGCTCTAGAACTAATTGCAGAAAGGCCCCTGGTGTTTGTTTCATTTGTTAGCAGGTCCTTCTACAACAACCTGCACGTGAACGAACATGTGACTCATGACATTTACAGAGACACCCTCAGATATTTTGATATTCTCAAACAAGACCTACTCTACAACAGCACGTGAGAAGACTCGTGGGTCTGGGTGAATTCGCGCGAACCCCCCCAAAACTTGCAGATTTACACGTGTGCCCCAGATTCCCTATTAATTACGTCCATACCCCTAGCCTGTATATATACCCATATACAAACTCTATACAAATAAAAAAATCAAATTAACAAAATGTAAAAATAAAATAAAAATACATCTTAATACCATATTTTTCACTATATACAGTATAAAATAGTATTTTAAAATAAAAATACTTTTTAGCATAAAATAGACCATCAAAAATAACAAAAAAAATAATAAACTCTAAAATTCATAAAAAAATTAGAAACACCTTTAAAAATCTAATAAAAATTACTTACAATATATTTTATTGTATTTTATATAATGATACATAAAAATAATAATCAAATATTAAAATCAATAAAATATAAAATTTACTAAAACTTATAAAAAATCATAACTAAATAAATAAAAATCCCTTAAAAATGCACAACATATCATTTTAAAGATAATTTTGCATACTTAAAATAAAAATACTTTTCTAATATTTTCAATCTTAAAAATAAAAAAAAACATCACAGTTTTCAATAAAAATAGTTTTTCATATTAAAAATAATTCAGAATCCTTAAAAATCCTAAAAACCTTCTAAAAATCCATAAAAACAGAAAATAAAAATAAAACCATAAAAATAAAAAAATAAAATTAAATAAAAATTACAAACCATTTTCTAAAATATAAAAAAAACAAAATACTTAAAAATCACAAAAATAATATAAAATTCATTAAAAATAAAAAATCCAGAAAATTCCTTAAAATAAAATACAAATTAGGAACATGTTTCCCTTAATTTGTCTATACTTTAACCCTTGTTATCAACAGTTTGCCTCCTTGAGTTCGATACTCTCGTGTTTAACCGCTATACACTTAAGTGTAGGAGTATAAACAATCATAAAAGAGGATTAATTCAAAATTAATCTTTTCTGGTAAATTTCACATGATCGTTACAACGACCGTGAAATCAATTATGCCTGTCTCTTTTGCAGGAATAAAGAAGTGATTAGGTGGTGGTTTTTCAGATGGCGCCGTTATCGGGGAGACAGCTCTAGGGTAGCCGTAGACCTAGGTTTAGGGTTTCTCTTTTCGCCATTTTATTTCCTAACCTCACGGTTTTTTGTTTCTTCTCTGTGCAGCACAGGTTGAGCCGCATAATTGAGAACCACAAAACCGATTTTTATAATTTCTTGTAAAAAAAATCCATAGGAAGGGGCCCCTTCAGGGTATCTCGACTTGTAATTCTTCTCGGGGTCTGTGTCACCAGGGTTGTACTCCTGGTGGAGCAGGGCATCCACCGTGGATTTTTCGCTCGTGTTTGTCTCGACGGTTTTCCGCAGCTTTTTGAGATAGGTGCTTGTTAGGATTTCTCAGTTTTTCCCCTTCTCTGTGCAACCGTAGCTTAGATTCTTGCATAGGTTACAATACCTAGTTGCTTGTATCTAAGGCCAAACCCAAAAAGATAAAAATACTTTAGACGATTTCTCTGAAAATACTCAAAAAAAAGTGATAACGAAAAATAAAACAGGGACTGTTAGTTTCTATCTGACTTTAAAATAAACGTATGGACTCCACTTGTCTTGGGGAGAGAAACCCCCGAAATTGCATCGCAGGTACACTCTCTAGATTTAGTGAGTGAGAGACGAACCATAAGGTAGAGCCAGAGTCTGGGCTTGTTTCGAAATACTACTTAGTTCGCGCTTTTAATCACCATATCTTTAGTGGCTGCTCTTGGGTAGCCGGAAACGGTCTGGGCGTACTTAGCAGAGTGGGAGGTTTAGAGGACACTGCGTAAGGCTCCGTCCTCAAGTAACACGGGTAGCCGAAAATGGCCCGTACTTACTCCCATACTGGCTGAGACTAGGTGATTTCTGGTGAGAACTCAGGATGGTATGACGTAGAAGTTTCAGGCACCTATCTGAAATCGCTAATATGTGAGAAGAATGTTTGCCAAAAACCCTAAATTTGAATAGATAAACGACCGAATTCTTATGGTCATCACTAGGGTTGCGTTGGTGAACTCAGGGTTTGCTTTGCATTTAATTGCGTTGTGAGTCTAATCTTCTAAGATCTTGATCAACTAAATCTTTAAAGATGATGGGAAGGCGATCGCTCCAGTCGACTCTGACTGATCCACTCTCTCACGAACCTTCCCATTCATCCAGATCGGTTAAGGATGTCTCTCATCCCAAATCGAAATCCATTCGAGTTGCTACTTCCAGGCGTGACTCTAAACCTGGAAGCTCATCGTCGATTTCTTCTCCTTCTCATTCTATACCATCATCACATCCAGTTACAGAAGACCATCAACAGTTACATATTGATCTATCAAAGCATGACTTAGATTCTTTCTCCTTTCCAGAAGACATGGCTGGCAAAGGACTGCAGACCACTTCAGTCGTCATAGATCAAGCTACGATCAACAGTAGTCTACTTACTTCCCTTGAGACAATGCAGAACCATATTAGGGAGCAAGGTAGACTAATGACGATGTTAGAGCCGAACTGACTCAGCTCCGAGCCCAACGCAATAATCCTGATGCTGAGAACCCAAGAGCTGATCATCCAAGACCTGAGGATTAGGAGCAACCAGATGGAGCAGAGAGACCTCCACTAGGACCAAACCACATGATGCAGTAGCTCTACAACCCTGGAGCTACTACGACTCATCGGTGGATCCGTCTCCCTGCACGGGAACTTCGAGTTCCATCCTCAGACAATCCAGTTGCTGCCCAAATTTCACGGGCTTTCTATTGAGGAGACATATCTGCACCTTCAGGAAATCGAGCTGATTTGCAGTACAGTGCATGATGCACATGTGAATGAGGATACGATTAAGTTGATCTCTTTTCCTTTCTCCCTCGTTGATCCAGCATCCTATTGCTGAAACACTTAGGGAGATATGCTTCTACGTGGGAGGAGCTGAGAACCACATATCTAAACAAGTATTACCCTCACGGTCGAACGAATGCTGCAAGAGTTATGATCAGTAATTTCACCATGATTGGGATCGAACAGTTCCACGAGGCATGGTATCATTTTTGAGAGCTCATTGATCGGTGTCCCCATTACGAACTTTCAAATCCAACTCTAGTACAGAGTTTCTTCAGTGGGATGACACCAGAGTTACAGGTACTGGTGAACGCAGCTTGTGGTGGATCTTATTTTTCAATGCACGAAGATCGAGATCGGACCATTTATTAGAAAATTACAAAGAATTATACAACGATGTCCCAGACTCAGGTCTATAACCAGACGAAGCCACCTACTTATCACCAGCATTCTCGAGTGGCACAGATTGAAGGTAATCCATCTTCTACTATTTCAATTCCTCTCGAATCTCCATCAGCCGATATGGGGATCATTTGTCAGAAGCTGGATCGGATGGCAATAACTGAGAAAAAGTGCCAAAATCTAGACAAGCTCGATAAGATTGATGAGCTTGAGAGATGTCTGAGTGATCTGAAGACACAAATTATGTGCCTTCAAGAAATACAAGTAGACTCCAACCGGTCTTCGAGATCACAGGCTATATCAGGAAGCCAAGACTGAGCATACTTTCGAAGCCTCTAATACAACATATTTACCATATGCATTCTGAGCTGACTCATCAATCCTTGGCATACCCGCAACTCCAGCAGGCATCATCATCTGATACTCAGATGGTGGTGTATCAGAGCGATCAACCCTTGGCATCCATTCCCCCAGCGTACTATGAGATGCTTGAGCCATTGATTGAGGTCAATGGGATACTGGTACAACTAGCCGCAGCAACTAGGGATCCGTCGTGATCACCCTGGTTTCCATTGGTCTACAGGAGGTACCTTTTCCCAGCAGCCACCGCAGGCACCGATGGGGAAGAACAGAGAACAACAGCAGCATTCCGATCCTTGTCAATATCAGCAACCTCAGTGGAGGCAGAGTACATACCAGCATCAGTATCAGCAACATTACCCTCCACAGCAGCAGCCTCAGTATCATCGAGGCGACTCATCCGGGTCTCATGGGCCTTTCCATGATAACCCAGCATTAGAGTATCTCGCCAACCTGATCACCAATCAACATGCATATTTTAGGCGAGAAATGGATGATTTTAAAACCCATGTCACGGAATGGTCAAAGGGAAGTCCATCTTGCCTGCCCAGATAGAGCCGAATCTGAATAATCTGAAGCGAAAATCAGAGCAGGTAGATTTGACCGAGCCCACCCTCCAATCACAGGTATTTTCTGATGACTATCTTTACTGTGATGACGTTGATTTCATTTCTCTTAGGAGCGGTAGGATTCTAGTAGGCGGAGACTCTACTAGGCTCGAGGAAGACAATCTGGATAACACAAGCGAGCATGTATAAGACATTGATGGCGGTACTGAAGCCGCAACCTTTGACGATGGAGATGGTGGTGCTGGAGTCACCAAGTCTATAGAGCAACCAGAGATGAATGTTGACATATTTGCTTTATTGTTCTTTATATATAGTGATGATGAGAGACAATCACAAAAAAATGTACAAAAGAAAAGAAATCAAAAAAGAAATAAAAAGATAGTTGATCGATACACATCTCTATCTGATGATTCGTAAAATGCAAGTCCCAATTTTACAAAAATATTTCCTTCTACTTCTTTCGATCCTCTGATTGTACAAACGAATCAGGAGAATGTACATATTCCTTTTCCCAAAGCACTCTACTCAGGAAAAGGCGATAAAAAAGAAAACAACAAAAAGATCCAAATGAATGATCTGACGAAAGAAATGATCAGCAAGTTCATGGTCCATCTCTATCTTTCAGAAGCCTTAACACACATCCCTCTTCTACAGAAAGGTATTAAAGAACGAACTACAGTCTGCAGGAAGAAGAGGCAGCGCAACCACTGTTTTGAGATCCATGTGTTGACCAAGGAAACATGCCATGCTATTCAGAATCGACTCCCAACCAAGAGATCAGATTCGGGAGCACTGTATGTTAGATGCGAGATCCTCAATCAGACTTTTGATCGGACTCTATTAGATAGTGGATCTTTGATTAATCTCCTTCCTTCTTCCTTACTCGATAAGTTCGAGTTCGGGCCTCTTCGACCAAGCCGAACGGTCTTGCAGTTTGCTGATAGATCGGTCAAGAGGCCTAAGGGTTTAATCAAAGACGTTATCATCACCATTCAGGTTTGCAATTCCCTGTAGACTTTGTCATGTTGGACATGGCGGTCCCTTAATGCATGACTGATACCACGATCATATTAGGACGACCTTTTCAAGCAACCATAAAGACCATTTCCGACTATGGTACCAGGAAGGTGTACTATCTCGTCCAGGGCAGAAGTATACATATAGAGACGATCCAAGACCAGCAATCAAGATCAGTTGAATCAGAGCGAGCATCTGATGACAAACCTGACAGTCATTAGGATTGTGACTTTGTACAAACCGATGATGAGGTTATCTGGGTCAAACCTAACACCCAATCTTTCATCACACCTTCAATTGAAGCCAAGATTTAGATATCCATGGATGGGTGATAATCGAGATTTGGCGAGGGTCTAAAGTAATCCACACAAGGAGGGATCACATTGTCGTTGAGCGACCGCTCACGAAACCTCGATCAATCAACAATTAACCCACAACAATGATCAAACAATGAAAAGCGAAGCGGAGTTAAAATTTTTTATAACTCTACAAAAGATGTGTATATGCAAGTAGTGTAAAGTGTCGAACACAGGAAGCAATCAGGTAGATTGGAGCAAATGATGCTCAAAAGTGACTATGATGTATTTGTCTATATGTGCTATTTTTGTGGATTTTTAATTTATAATTTTTCATTTTATTTTTAATTTATATTCTTATTTGAATTGATTTTATATTTTCTTTTTATATTTTATATTTTTTATAATTTCTTTTTCTTTTGAATTATAAAATAAAGTATATATAGATAATATAGGTAAGAGAGAGATAATATATAGGTAAAAATAACCAAAATTATAACAAATAATATTTTTGGGTTTTTTATAATTTTTTACTATTTTTATGATTTTCTATATTTTTTTATTTTATTTGGTATTTTTAAAGTTCAAAATACTCAAAACGAGGAATAAAATATAAAACCGAAACTAAATTAGAGATAAAAATATCAAACAATAACCAAGATTCTCCTAAATAATTTAAAATAAAGATAATAAAATAAAGAAAATTCGAATATAGAAAATAGATTTCTATGGTTTTTTTATGGATTTTTTATATTTTATGAAAGTTTTTAGTGTTTTCTTTTTTTATTTTTCTTTTATATTTTTTAGTGATTTTTGATCGGAAGGTTAAATATATAAAAACACATAAAATATATTTTTTGGGGAATTTTTCAAGAGGTTTTTTTAATTTTTATGTATTTTCTAATGCTAACAAGGATAAAAATGCAAGTTTTTATTTTTTATAAATAATAAAACGCTTCAAAAATTGAAAATAAAACTGTGACGTTAAAGTGCAATGCAACAGAAACTTATGCCTATATTTGGGGATTTTTTCGAGATTTATAGATGCATGAAATAAATACTAGAAATAAAGAGAAAATACAACACTAGTAGTGGTATTTTTGTAAATAGATCGAAGTCCGAGGGCCACGTTGCAAATTTCCCACAAAATATATAACTAATTATTTAAATCCCTGAGCCAATCAGAAATAACCAAACTCCCAAGGGCTTCCCTGTAAAATTGCCAAGACTCACGTGTCGGGCACGTGCAGCTGGCAGGGACGAAAATGTAAATAACAAAACCCTAGGGGCTGACTTGCAATTCGTCCAAAAAGTTAATAACTTAATAAAAAAGTTTTGGGACTTAATAGAAATACAAAATTGCCCAGGGGTCCCGGCGCAAAATGTCACGCCTCACGTGCACCAGACACGTGAGGTGACATAGCAGGGGACCCATATGTAAATATCAAAAGTGCAGGGGGATAGATGTAAATTTACCAAAATAAATAACACGATCGATGAAAGATTATGTTTTAATAATAATATACAAAAATGGGCGAGGGTTAATTGGCAAAATACCCAGCGCTTGGCATCGAACGGCAGGGCCTCCTTCACTTGACACGTGGCGGCACAAGGAGGGTCGATGACGGTTTGGATTCTGCGGCCCAGATTAGAAGGCTGATGACGATTGGACGGTGCTGGGCGTGCGTGATCCAAAGGCAGCTGTGCAATCTGGGCGACAGCCTTTATCGAACGGTGGGAAGGCGACAACAAAGAACGAGGAAGAACTCCAGCGAGTCGAGCTTCCCTGCCTTCGATTATCCTCCTCTGTGGCTCCTGGAAGCTCCAAAATGGCTCGTCGTCTTCCTGCGGGTTTCTCCTCTCATCTGAGGCTTCAAAATGGGGTGGCAGCCACCCGAGCATGCCAATGGAAGTGGAGGAGCAAGGCGCCTCCAGGAACCACCGGCGAGCCTTCAAAATTGCTCCAGGCGCACGATATGCTCCAATTCCTGCAAGAAGAAGAGTGATAGGGTCGAAGGCAAGTTTCCCCGACCCCGTAGCGGTGTGGAATGGTGCATGGGACGCGGGATAGGTGCTCACCAGAGCAAGCTCCGGCGAGGTGGAGACGGAGGTGTGTGATTGAGTGAAAATGAAAGCGTTGGTGGGGATCAATTCCTAAGACTAAGGTGAATAAAAAAATGCAAGAAAAATACAGGAAAACAGACCTCAATGGCTGTAAAAGCTAGAGATGCAACCTCAAAGACCAACCGTGGACGGAGATGGTGGAAGCCGCCCAACCACGCCTCCGAGAAGCGGGGGAGCGCGCTGTCACCACGCTCTATCCAAGAGCTCCAAGAAGAGGGGCCAGGACTAGTCAAAGAGGGTTCAAAATGAAATGGAAAACTCGGAGGTGGTTTTGAACAAGGGGTGATGGGCTCCAAAGATCGAGGTGTATCTTGCCTATCGAAGCTCCACTCCCCAAGTAAAGCCTAGGGCATATATCCTTGAAGAATGGTGGGCATATATCCTTGCGTACCAAAGGGCCCGATGCGAGATGGTGAAAGGATCGAGCCCCAAAAATCCTCGAAATGAGGCAAAAATGCAAGTTGTCAGAGACACAAGCAATGGGTCAAAGAGTTGACCGCGGGTCAACTCTCCGACCCTCCTGGTTGGTCCACGTAGACCAACCAGGAAAAAGCCTGGAAAAATATTTTTAAATTCATTTTAAAATAATAAATGATTTTATTAATTTTAGGATATTAAATGAAAAAATATTTATTTTTTCTGAGTTATTTTATTATAATTTTTATTTATTTTATATAGGTTTTAAAATCACAAGTTCCTTTTTAAGGGTTATATAAAGGTATATTCATCTATATATTTTAATATTTTATTTTTATTTTGTGTTTTTATTTTTTTATTTTGTTTATTATTTTATGTATTTATAACATATTTTTATACACTTAAATATATTTTTTTTGATGTATTATATACAATTAAATAAATAGATGTATTAATTCTATAGGTATAGATATTATACCTATGTATTGCATACAAGTACTTTATTTTTATGTTTTCTTTAGTGTTTTATTCCTATTTTAATATGTACATATATTAAAAATAATATTTACAAAATTATAAAAATATAAAATTACAAAAATAATGAATAATAAATGAGTATTTTAATCGGGTAAAGTATACAATAGGGGTCCAAAATTCAACTTTCAAACCGTAACTCCAAAAAATATGAAAATACCTTCATTAAATAGTTTATTAAAAGGTTCACAAATAGTTCTGAATATTTTAATGATTATATACAATTAAGGGTGATTTTGATAGATTTTGAGTTTTTATTTGAGAGATATGGGTTTGGGAAGTTGGGATTTTGGAAACTTATTCTGATCATAACTTTTTACCTATATATTATTTTTGTATGAAATCAATTTTGTATTTTTTTATATTTAATTATCTTCAACTTTTATATTCAATATTTTTTAAAGTATAAAAAGTGGAACTAAAAATAAGTCCAAAAAAATAAAGGAAAATGAATAAAATAAATAGGAATTTTATTGTATTTTGGCCCTTATCTCCCCTACGTTATTCCTTGTCGACCTAGTCATCGAGATGCCTAGGTCTCGACCTTTCAGGTCATAAAATATTTGCAATATTTTATTCCTTTTCTTTTCTTTATTATATAATTTTGGCTTTAAAAATAGTATTTTATACACTTTTTACACAATGATGCATGAATGATAAAATACACGAATTAAGGGTATTTACACGCATTTACTAGGGTTTTTAAGGCCAAAATGATAGAATAAAGATGACAAAACGGAGATTCATCATCCCCCTATACTTGCCTTTGCTACTCCC
Source organism: Ottelia alismoides (assembly GCA_037367405.1). Lineage (NCBI taxonomy): Eukaryota > Viridiplantae > Streptophyta > Magnoliopsida > Alismatales > Hydrocharitaceae > Ottelia > Ottelia alismoides. The sequence continues at coordinate 96,733 of JAZKJV010003843.1, read as the reverse complement.
TAGACAACACTTATGCAATAAGTGCAGAAAAGAAAAATAAAGAAAAGAAAAAGAAGAAAGATGGATTAAATTTAATTATCAAACTTGTCTTCACAAAATCAAAGTTTGGAGCTTAAGTAGGACCTTTGGAATTTTAGTGCAGGCGGAACCTTAATGGGAATCGGTTTTGAAATCTAACAGCCTTCGAGAATTCCAAAACTCTGCTCAAGTCTCCTCAATAGCCAGATCAGAAAATATTTCAACTCATACACAAACCCTTACGATTATGATTCTGACTCGTACAGTGTAAGGTATGGTGGATCTCCCCAACTGAAATGACAAAGAGGCTGACTTCTCCAGTATGAGAACCCAATGATTCCCCAATCCAGTAACTCCTTCCTCGAGGAGTGGGGTATTCCCTTCTAAGTTCAAGTGACAACCATCTCAAGAGGAGGGGGTGAAGAGAAGAATAGATGGTAGCCAGTGTAGCTACCTATCCTAGGATGCAAGACCAATGTAGTCAAGTCATCCAGTTGCAGGCTCACTTGATTTGACTTTGAAGCTCAAGCTTGCTTATTGACTATACAACATATATACATACTCCGGCAGGCATTTTATTTTTATTTGCAGGCCTGTCCTTTTTTGAGTTTTTTTTTGAAATACTATTCACAGCAGCATTTACAACAAGTGCTTTTCCTCTTGAGCTAGTAGACTATCCCTCTTTTGAAGCTTTATTGCAACCCACACTCTCCTGTCTTTAGAATTTCTCATCATTGGACGGGTTGGGGTGCACTTCCCTCCCTATATGAGGACAAATGTTTCCACGTGTGTGCGTCTCATATCGGCAAATCCAACCCCCTTACCACTCCAACTGAGTTGAGCCAAGTGAAAGGTGCAGGTGTCCAAGTTAGGTCATTATCAACAAGAGTCGTGCGTGTGCTCCGAAATACTCTACTTAGGCAGTCAAGAATCCATTGGACCAAGTCTCGTGATCCTCAAAGAATTAAGTCACCTAGACCTGAAGTATCTCAATTCCAGCTCCTATAATGTTCATGTTAATTAGGTAGATTTTAAGGTCCAACCAAGTTCCAATCTCCGGATTTTACTTAGACTTGTTCAACTACCAAACTCAATCTGAAAAATGCTCATGCTATGCAAATGCTATGCAGAATGCAAAAATTATTTTGTGATGCAATTTTCAAAGATTTTGAACTTTTTTATAGATTTTTGAAAAGGATGATGATGCATAAGTATTTTTTTATATTTTCAAAAAGTTTTTCAAATGTTTTTTTTACTTTTGCCAATGTTTTTAGGATTTTCGGAAACAAAAGGTTTTGGATAAAAACTAGGTACAAATATTTACACAAGGATGCATCTTATATTTACAAGAAGTAGATTTTAAGAATTTACAAGGGGTAAGTGGTTGATTTTATAAATATATATAAAGAATTTTAGTGTGATGCATATATTCCTCAAATTATTTGAAAATGGTTTTTCAAACAACTTTTGAAAACTATAGTCCAAAATAATTTTTACAAAAAATTTTTAAAATATGTACACGCATTTGAAAATCATTTTGCAAAGGTTTTCAAACAGTGTATATAGATTTTTCAAATATTCTGCAACCATTTAAAACCATTTGCAAGTTGTTTTTCAAACATTTTTATTTCACACAAAGAAAATAATTTTTTCAAACAAAAATGTTTTTATGAAGTTTGAAAATATTAAACAAAATATTTTCCAAATAGTTTTCAAAAGATTTTCAAACTATTTTTCAAACATTTTGCAAAAAACACTTTCACTTAATTTATTAACCAGTAAATACAAAAAGAATTTGAGGAATAATAACATCTTTTTATTAAGTGATTTTAATGAATTTAATTAGTGTTTTTAGCCATATTTATTAAAAAATACGCAAGTATGAGTTATGTCTAAAGTATATACGGAGTATATACGAGCCCCCTATACTTAGCTTGATCTATGTCCTCATAGATCAAAGAGAAAAAGAGAAGACATAAATCGTACTGAGTATAGGAAAATCTAAAGAATAAGGAACGAATGAACGAATGAACCAATGAGAAGTTGACCGTCCCCCCTATACTTAGGATCAAATAATCCTACGTATAGTAGACTGTACATAAAGCAGGGAGGATCAATGGTGGGAATGAAGAGATCATACTCAGACTATCTCCCCCCATACTTAGGGTAAGATATCCCTAAGTATAGACAAGGAGGAGACCATGGAGAGCATCAAAGAATAGAAGAACTCGGGGTGCACACCCTCCTATACTTAGGAAAAATACGTCCCAACTATAGAAGACTGACAACAAGGAATGACACCTTTCTGACAGAAAAAGAAAATAAAAAGGGAAAAGAAGAAAAGAAGAAAAGAGATTAGATGATGAAAGACAGAAGAAAGAATGTACACACCACTCCCCTATACTTAGGTAAAAGAAGCCCTAAGTATAGGCAACAACATGAGTGATGATACGGAACGACGAACACTCGGCTCATCCACCCCCCATACTTAGCTCAAAGTACGTCTTAAGAAAGGCAAACACGAGAATGGGGTGGATGAGCAATACGGGAAATAGACAGAGGGAAACGAATGAATATACAACATGATGGATGTACAGAGGGTCAAGAAGGTTGAAAGCGAACCTTCTTATGGGATCGTTGAGGGATAGATCTGATATGGTGCAGGTTGACATCGGGGTCCTCAGATGACACTAACAGATCAGGGTCGACACGATGGAGGTCATCAGTGGTCCTAGGGTGTGAAGGCACAGACGGGTGAGTGGAAGAAGCATGACTAGGTCCGTCCTTGGGAGTCTCGCTGATGTCAAAGTGAAAAGGGATGAACTCATCATCATCGGAAGAAGTGTAGTCAGTGTCATCCTGCGATGTCTCATTCAGGTCAAAACCAAAAGGCACGAACTCATCAGTGGAAGTAGTCGAATCATGTTCGTCCTCAATAATCTCAACTGGATCATATTTTTCATCAAAAGGTCTGAATTCCTGAATAAAAGCAACCAAATCGAATTCAGCCTTTTTAGTCTCATCTGCATCTAAATGAACAGGAGCAGACTCATCAGTGAAAGTAGTCAAGTCATGTTCATCTTGTCTAGTCTCTAAATCTGCCCTCCGCTCTAGGATATCAATCGTGTAAATCCCGCGGATGTCATCAACACAACACCAAACACCAGAAGAAGGAACTCTAAGGTCCATGCTTTCCGAGTCTTCCTCCATGGGGAGGAGTTCTTAGGTCTCAGTCGAATCCAATATACAACAAAAGTCTCTGATAGTCTCGTCAAGGTCATGGTCCTCGGGGTCAGCTAAGATCGGTGAAATCCCATCAAGTGCATGTCTCTGGTCAGCAGTGGGTGAAGTGATGATCACTTCACTTTCGTCAACAGGACGGAAGCGAATCTCTCCTGATCCATAATCAATAACGACCCTCGCAGAGGCGAGGAATGGTCGTCCCAGGATGATTGGAGAGTGCTCCTCAGTGGAGGTCTCCATGGGCAATACGACAAAATCAACATTGTAACTCATGCCCCGAATCGATATGACGACGTTTTTAAGGATACCCTTCGGCTTCTTTATTGATCCATCAGCAAACTAAACGATCATCCTGGTTTTCTTTAGAGGCTCTAAGTGAAGAGACTGTACCAACGAGAAAGGTAATATGTTAATCGAAGCACTACCGTCAAGGAGAGTGTGATCACAAGTATGGTCAGAGATGGTGCAACAAATGAAAGGTGTAGCAGTGTTCTTCTTCCGAGGAATGGGACGATGTATGCTGGCGTGGGTAGTGGCCATGGTCAAGATATGACTCTCAGATCTGCTCCTCCGCTTTCTCTTCTTGGGAAGAGGAGCAGATAAATCGGCCATGGTCTGCTGAAGTGGGGCACAGATGATCTCATGAATGGTGGTCACCACTTCAGGTGCAGTCAATAATTTTTTTAAATTTTTGGACCTCCTCCATACAAGGGAGGAGATCGGAATCATCACATACACGAGGCATGCCAAGAGCAGTCTGTACAGTGGCATCCTCGGAGTCAAAGGTGGGACTAGATGTGAGTGTAGGTGTGGTCAAGGGATTTGGCAAGTGAACCCTCTCCTCACTATCTGAATCAACCATAGGTCTCCCGAACTCTTTTTGTGTTTTTAAAATTTTCTCATTTTTTTGTATTTTGGGCGATTGCAAGCTGTCATGGAAATCCTCAAGTGAATTTGAATCCTCAAAGAATGGAGCTACATTCTGGATCTTATTTATGCTAACTATATCATTCATCCTCGAGTTCATATGCTCCATCATCTGATTCAAGGTCTCAAGTGTGGATATCATGAAAGGTGACTCCAAAATATCAGGATCGGGCGTGTCGATTGTGGGTTGTGGGTATGGAAAAAAATCACAGTCCGAATCTGGATATTCTATGAAGAGTGGGTTGTTGAACTGTGAAGGTGATGGTGGTGGAAATGATGGAAAAAGGTCAATGTCCAGATCCTGAAATAGTGGGTTGGTTAGATATGTACAAAATCAGGAGCAAAGTCCTCCTAGAAAAAAGGAGGTGAACCGACTGGAGTGAACGAGGGATCTGCAAAATCCGGACAAAATACGCTTGAGTCGGCCATCTCGAAGGAAATGATTGGGAGAGCACGAAGGTCAAATCAAGAGAAGTGAGAAAAAAGGCGCAAATGCGCAGAGATGATCAAGAAATGCACACAAAACAATCACAAACAAAAATGAAAACAAGACAAAACCCTCAATTCACCTACTCAACTCGGTGAAGATCACAAAAATGTGGTCTTTTTATCTTGTTTGTTTTAGAGTTAGATGAGAAGTCAAAGAGTTGTACAATCACTTAGATTGGCTGAAATGGGATTTGGGAACTAACCTTAGTATGTACGCGAGCAGATAAAAGCTAAGACAATGAGGGGATTACTCGCCCCAAAACAAGATTTTTTTCTTTTTGATGGATTTTAGGGTCAAGTAATGTTAGCAATCCCAATTTTATTGATTATCGCTTTTTTTCTGTATCTTATTAAGAATGCACGTGCCTATCGAGGAGTCAATTCCTTTAAGTACATAGGTGATCAAAATCAAAGGGAGAGGCAAAAAAGCAATGCAAGCGACAAATCGATGATGTATGCTAAAGAGAAATGCTCACCTTGCCTCCAACACTCTACATGCAAGGATGCTCAGCGTAATTGAAACCTATCTATATGTAGTGCAAGCCAATGAAATTGCCCAAGTATTAAAAGCTGCTATTAGCGTGAAGAACCAGATGCTAAATATCTAGAAGAGAAATCCAAAAGTGCGGTCTAGGAAGTGCATCGGTGTCCGCCACAACGGATCCGGCACGCGCTGTATAGCACTTCTCTCGGCGCTCGATCTCAAATCCAAATAAGTAGCAATTTGATTTTGACTAGATCCAAAAGTAAACTATCGGCATAGGCAAGTATAATTAGGTTTTGGACCTAATACCATCGACAAGCAGCTCCTAAAACTAAGGGCTCAATCACACAAAATAAAGAAAACAAAACCGGAAAACAAAGGAAAAAAGATGATAAAAATCACGACAAAACCGACGAGGCCCCCAAGAGAACAATCCCTCGGGCACTGGACCTCGTGAAGTGTGGCAGAGTAGTGTCCTGAAGAGTCCTTAATATTACAATAATAAGTCTCTCTCTCACTTAAATTATGCAAATAAATGCAAGAAAAGAAAAGCTCAAGAATTGTCTTCAAAATTCCCTCCAAGTCCGCCTTGGTGCAAAGCCAAAGCCGCCTCACGTGGGTGCACGAGCACTCCTAGAAAAGAGTGCCTCCCTCGATCCGTGTACCTGCACAAAGTCAAACGAGAGGGTGGTTAGATAATTCAAATGATATATCAAATAAAAGAGCAAATAAATCACAAAGAATAGACAAATAATCACAATCAATCAAAGAAAACCGGTCTAAGCATTGTTGCTCCCTAGCAACGCCATTTGATAATCGAGATTTGTCGAGGGTCTAAAGTAAACCACACAAGGTAGGATCACAGTGTCGTTGAGTGACCGCTCACGAAACCTTGATCATTCAACAATTAACCCACAATAATGATTAAACAATGAAAAGCGATGCGGAATTAAAATTAATTATAACTCTACAAAAGATGTGTATAGTGCAAGTAGTTTAGAGTGTCGAACACAGGAAGAAAACAAGTAGATTGGGGCAAATGATGCTCAAAAGTGACTGTGATGTATTTGTCTATATGTGCTATTTTTTGTGGGTTTTTTATTTTTAATTTTTTAATTTATTTTTAATTTATATTTTTATATTTGATTTTTAATTTTCTGATGTTATATTTCTTTTTATATTTTATATTTTTTATAATTTCTTTTTCTTTTGAATGATAAAATAAAGTATATATAGACAATATAGGTAAGAGAGAGATAATATATATAGGTAAAAATAACCAAAAAATTAGCAAAAAATATTTTAGGGGTTTTCTATAATTTTTAATTTTTTTGTGATTTTTCTATATTTTTGATAGTTTTTTGGTATTTTTAAAGTTCAAAATACTCAAAACAGGGAATGAAATATAAAATCGAAATTAAATTGGAGATAAAAAATATCGAACAGTATTCTCCAAATTAATTTTAAAATAAAGATAATAAAATAGAGAAAATTCATAGATAGAAAATATTTTTATGTTTTTTTATGGATTTTTTATATTTTTATGAAAGTTTTAAATGTTTTTCTATTTTTTGATTTTTCTTTTATATTTTGCAGTGATTTTTGGTCGAAAGGTTAAATATATAGGGTTATTAAATATATAAAAATACATAAAATATATTTTTTTGAGAACTTTTCAAGAGGTTTTTATAATTTTTATGTATTTTCTAATGCAAATTGGGATGAAAATGCATGTTTTTAATTTTTTATAAATCATAAAATGCCTCAAAAATTGAAAATAAAAATGTGGCGTTAAAGTGCAGTGCAACAGAAACGTATGCCTGTTTTGGGGATTTTTTTCGAGATTTATAGATGCATGAAATAAATACTAGAAACAAAGACAAAATACAACACTAGCAGGTGTATTTTTGTAAATAGATCGAAGTTTGGGGGCCACATTGCAAATTTCCCACAAAATATAAAACTAATTGTTTAAATCCCTGTGCTAATTAGAAATAAACAAACTCCTAGGGCTTCCCTGTAAAATTGCCAAGAATCACGTGTCGGGCACATGCAGCTAGTAGGGACGAAAATGTAAATAACAAAAATCCCAGGGGATGACTTGCAATTCATCCAAAAAGTTAATAACTTAATAAAAAATTTGGGACTTAATAGAAATACAAAATTGCCATGGGTCCCGACACAAAATGTCACGCCTCACGTGCACCAGTCACGTGAGGTGATGTGGCTGGGGACCCAGATGTAAATATCAAAAGTGCAGGGGCTAGATGTAAATTTACCAAAATAAATTACGGCCGATGAAAGATTATGTTTTAATAATAATATACTAAAATGGGCGAGGGTTAATCGGCAAAATACCCAACGCCTAGCATCGAACGACAGGGCCTCCTTCACTTGACACGTGGCGGCACAGGGAGGGTCGATGACGGTTCAGATTCTGTAGCCCAGATTAGAAGGCTGATGACGATCGGACAGCGCCGGGCACGCGTGATCCAACGGCAGCTGTGCAATCTGGATCACGACCTTGATCGAATGGTGGGAAGGCGACGACGAAGAACGGGAAGAACTCTGGCGAGCCGAGCTTCCCCACCTCCGATCCTCCTCCTTCGTGGCTCCTGATAGCTCTAACATGGCTCTTCGTCTTCCTGCAGGTTTCTCCTCTCGTTTGGTGGCTTCAAAAAGGGGCGGTAGCAACCTGAGCATGCCGGCAGAGGTGGAGGAGCAAGGCGCCTCCATGAACCACCGGCGAGCCTTCAAAATTGCTCAAGGCGCACTGCTCCAATACCTGCAAGAAGAAGAGTGATAGGGTCGAGGGAAAGTTGCCCTGACCCCGTAGCGGTGTGGAATGGAGCGGGCGATGCGGGATAGGTGCTCGCCGGAGCAAGCTCCGGCGAGGTGGAGACGGAGGTGTGTGATTGGGTGAAAATGAAAGCATCAGTGAGGATCTATTCCTAAGACTAAGGTGAATAAAAAATGCAAGAAAAATACAGGAAAACGAACCTCAATGGCTGTAAAAGCCAGAGATGCAACCTCAACGGCCAACCGTGGCTGGAGATGGTGGAAGCCGCTCTACGGCCGCCCAACCATGCCTCTGAGGAGCAGGGGAGCGTGTTGTCACCATGCTCTATCCGAGATCTCCAAGTAGAGGGGACGGGACTAGTTAAAGAGGGTTCAAAAATGAAATGGAAAACTCAGAGGTGGTTTTGAACAAGGGGTGACAGGCTCCAAAGATCGAGGTGTATCTTTCGTATCGAAGCTCCACTCCCCAAGTAAAGCCTAGGACGTGTATCCTCGAAGAATGGTGGACAAAAGTCATCAAGGGCCCGATGTGAGATGGTAAAAGGATCGAGCCCCAAAAATCCTCGAAACGAGGCAATAACGTGGGTTGTCAGAGACGCAGGAAGTGGGTCAGAGAGTTGACCGCGGGTCAACTCTCTGACCCTCCTGGTTGGTCCACGTGGACCAACCAGGAAAAAGCCTGGAAAAATATTTCTAAATTCATTTTAAAATAATAAACTATGTTATTAATTTTAGGTTATTAAATGAAAAATATATATTATTTTTTGAATTATTTTATTACGATTTTTATTTATTTTTTAGAGGTTTTAAAAGCACAAGTTCCTTTTTAAGGGTTATATACAGGTATATTCATCTATATATTTTAATATTTTATTTTTAATTTTATTAATTTTGTTTATTATTTTATATATTTATAACTTATTTTTATACACTTAAATATATTTTTATTTTATTTTTCTGATGTATTATGTATATTAAATAAATAGATGTATTAATTCTATAGGTATACATATAGGTATTATACCTATGTATTGCATACAAGTATTTTATTTTTATGTTTATTTAGTGTTTTATTCATATTTTAATATGCACATATATTATAAATAATATTTATAAAATTATAAAAATATGAAATTACAAAAATAATGAATAATAAATGAATATTTTAATCGGGTAAAGTATGTAATAGGGGTCCAAAGCTCAACTTTCAAACCGTAACTCCAAAAAAATATGAAACCACCTTCATTAAATAGCTTATTAAAAGTTATATACAATTAAAGGTGATTCTAATATATTTTGATTTTTATTGAGAGATATGGGTCTGGGAAGTTGGAATTTTGGAAACTTATTCAGATCATAACATTTTATATGTATATTATTTTTGTATGAAATCAATTTTGTATTTTTTTATATTTAATTATTTACAACTTTCTTGTTCAATGTTTATTTATTTGAAGTATAAAAAGTGGAACTAAAATAGGTCTTAAAAATGAAGGAAAATGAATAAAATAAATAGGAATTTTAGTGTATTTTGGCCCTTATGTCCCCCTACTTTATTCCTTGTCGACCTAATCATCGAGATGCCTAGGTCTTGAGATTTCGGGTCATAAAATATTTGCAATATTTTATTCTTTTTCTTTTCTTTATTCGATAATTTTGGCTTTAAAATGGTATTTTATACACTTTTTACACAATGATGCATGAATGATAAAATGCATGAATTAAGGGTATTTACACGCATTTACTAGGGTTTTTAAGGACAAAATGATAGAATAAAGATGATGAAATGGAGATTCACCAGTGGGAGATTGGAGAGCACAATCCTAGAGCCGAATAGCAAAAATCTTGATGGAGACGAGTCTGATACCTTTTCAGATCATTCAAATATTCTTTATCCCTCCGAGTAAGAAGTGAATAATCAGAGCTGTCAATTACCTTCAGAGCAGTCAGATTCCGAAGATGTCAATTGGCAGTGCTTCATCGAATTCCTATCACTTCAGATTTCTTCTTCAGAGCCTACAACCAGTTTGGAGACCAAATCATAGCAGAATATCCAACAATCTCCAGTTCTTACTGAGTCAGAGCAGGCATAGCTCACGCATATTGATCTAGCAGGCTATACCTAGGCCCTAATCAAACCAGCTCTCCATGTTCCTTCTCCCCCTGAGCTCAAACCATTGCCTCAGAGCTTGAAATATCGATTCCTTGAGGGTGAATCTAAAATGTTTCCAGTCATCATCTCTTCCAATCTGACCGAAGATCAGGAATCCCGTCCGATGGTGATTCTTGAAAAGAACCGCAAGGCGATCGGGTGGTCAGTAGATGATCTCCAATGGATTAGTCTGACTCTATGCTCCCACCACATTTTACTTGAGGATGACACCAAGCCATCTCGTGAGTTTCAGCGCAAGCTGAACCAGAATCTTCGAGAGATGGTTATGAAGGAAATATCCAAGTGGTGGAGCACCGATTTATCTATCCTATCTCCGACTCAAAATGGGTTAGTCCTTTGCATGTGGTGCCCAAGAAGACAGGTATCACTACAGAGATCAGTGAGGATGGAGAGGAGATCGCTACCCGAGTACCTACTTCTTGGCGCTACTTTGTGGACTACACAAGTTTGAATCAGACGACTAAGAAGGATCACTTCCCTCTACCACTCATTGATCAGATCATCGAACGGTTAGCGGGAAAGAGCCATTATTGCTTTCTCGACGGGTACTCGGGATATAATCAAGTGGCCATTGCTCCAAAAGATCAAGAAAAGATTACATTCACATGTCCATTCAGAACATATGCTTTCAAACGGATGCTTCTTGGACTATGTAATGCTCCGGTTACATTTCAAAGGTGCATGCTTTCGATATTCGTGGATATGGTGGGAGATATCTTAGAGGTCTTCATGGATGATTTCTTGGTCTATGGCGATGATTTTGATTCCTGCCTTTCTAGCCTAGACCGCATGCTTCAGAGGTACACGGAGGTTAACCTCGTACTTTCTTGGGAGAAGAGTCATTTCATGATGACTCAGGGGACGATCCTTGGTCACATAATCTCCAATCAAGGCATGGAGGTGGATCCGGCTAAGGTGGATATCATTAAAAAACTCAATCCACCGTCCAATCTGAAGCAGCTACAATCTTTTCTTGGGCATGTCGATTTCTACCAACGTTTCATACAAGACTTCAGTAAAATTGCCTGGCCGTTGTATGATCTTCTCGTGAAAGACGCCGAGGTTATCATCGATGATAAGTGTCTTTCGGTGTTTGAAATTCTCAAGAACATGGTTGTAGAGGCTCCTATCCTTCAGCCACCCGATTGGTCTCTCCCATTCGAGATCATGACGGATGCCTCCGATTTTGCCATTGGGACTGTGTTGGGACAGAGGAGGGATGGACTTCCATACGCCATACACTACGCTAGCAAGACATTAGATTCCGCTCAGCGAAATTACACGGTTACAGAGAAAGAGATGCTAGCCGTAGTATTTGCCTTAGATAAGTTTAGATCCCACATCTTAGAATCGAAGGTCACAATCTTCACTGATCACACCGCCATCAAGTATCTAAGTGGATAAGAAGGATTCGAAGCCGCATCTGACAAGATACATCCTTCTACTCCAGGAGTTTGATATTGTTATAAAGGATAAGCCTGGAGTCAAGAATGTGGTAGCGGATCACCTCTAACGGTTAGAAACACCCGATATTTCTGAGTTTGATGCACCAATCACTGAGACCTTCTCCGACGAGGCGATTCTTGCTGTAGTCTCGCTGCCATGGTATGCCGACATTGTGAACTTTCTTGTTGCTAAGAAAGTCCCACAAGGTTGGTCCAGCTGAAAAGTTTGTGTGATGAATAGGTGGATCTGAACTGGCTGTTGGGGTGAATCTGGATAAGGATTTGTGGAACTTGAGGGTCGTCGAGGCTTAAATCCTAATTCTAATAAAGTCCCAACACACTATTAATCCAAAGGTCTGAATCCAAGCTCTAGATTTTGGGTGAAGTGAGATTCAGTTCAAAGAAACAACCATGTTCTAAGTTCTTTTATTTTCCTTTTTCTTTTTCTTTTTGCTTGCACTTATCTATAGAATAAGTGTTTGCTAAGGGACTAGCAAATTTAAAGTATAGAGGAATGATGAATCTGTGATTCATCGCCTTTATTCTTTCATTTTGGCTAAAATCCTTGGTAAAATACATGTAAATAATCACCAATTCCAACCAATTATCATTCTAACCACAAATATTAATATTATATAATTAACACTTAATTTATCCAAAATAAAAGAATAAAAATAAAAAAAATAAAAATAAAATAAAAGAAGGTTGTAAATATGAAATATATACATACTGATCCTAAACCCGAGACCAGGTCAATATTGACCTGATCGACAAATAAATAAGTAGGGGGAGATAAGGATAGAAATATTAAGAAAACAAAGACCAAAAATATAAATTACCCATTTTACACCATGAAAATATTTCACCTATTTTATTTATTATCAAGATAATTTCAAACCAAAACACTTCTTTTGTAAAATTTGTTTATAAAAATATATATTATTTTATAAAAATATCAGAAAAATATTTCATCATAAAAAAATTAACCGTGATGAACCGTAAAAGCCGCAAAAGCTGACTTCCAAGGTTCATAACTATTTATAGATAACTCCAAACGGATCAAACTCAATTTATCTATTTTATACATAGTACTATTTATTAAAAATATCAAAAAAAAAATATTAAAATAAAATCGATGAGTTTTTGCATTTTGGATCTGTTGTATATGTGTACTATATGTAGAAACTTCTCAGATTTTTAATTAAATAACCGTAAACTTAATTTCTTTTCCTAAAATATTATAAAAATATATAGAAAAATATAAAAATATAACCAAGTCAAAATACCAAGAAAACCCGAAGCCTCGAACCTGCTACCTAAATTTTCCGGACCTCATAACACGGCCGTATGAACTACGAATTGAGCAAATTCGGTTCTAAAATTCATATTATTAAATTATCTACAAAATGACATTAGTTTCAGTAAAATCGGAGTTAATATGAAAAACACTGTTTTTAGATTCGTATTGGTATACTTTACAATAAACTGTAATTTATATTAGTATTAATTTATTTATTCAATTAACTAATTTTTATTTACTAATTTAATTAATTATACACTTAATTATATATTAATTTATTTCTTTAAATAACTTAATTATCCATAAAAATACCTTATTAAATTACTTAATTATATCTTAAAAGTATTTAATCCTTGATTAAATAAATTATTAAATTCTTAATTTAATTTATTAAAGATATTATTTATTTTATTTAATTTTCTTTATTTTTACTTTCTCTCTCTTCTCTTTCTTTCTACCTTTCCCTTCTCTCTCTTCACCCTCTTTCTTCCCTGCTTCTTCCCCGATCCCTTTCTCTGCACGCCACTTATCTCCTCTGTTCTCCACTGGCCAATCGACCTAATGGTCGGTCGTTGGTCGTTAGGCCGGTAGGCCAACCGCGTACCTTCTTCCCTCCTCTATATAGCCAACCCCTCTGCTCCGGAGCTCCTATCAGCCATTTCCACTTCTTCATTTCCAAAGCTCCGGAGCGAGAAGACGGTGACAACATCTGATTCCCATTGAGCAAGGGAGAGAGAAGCGAAATCGGGCGAGATCCTTGCCAGCGTGTAGTTCTGCTTGCCGCAACGTTCAAACTCCATGAGCTCCGCCCTCGCGTGGAGGTCACGATCCCCTGGAGCTTCTGCTCCAGATCCATCGGCGTCAACCTTCATCTATTCCATCCAGGTTAGATTCCGTAGCCCACTCTGCTTTCCCCTTCTCTCCTCTTCTCCTCCCCTCTCTTCTCCATCCATCTCTATTCTCCTCTTCCCCCTCTATTTTCTCCTCAATCTATCTCCATCTCTCATCTTCTCTATCTTCAATTCTGATTCAATTCCACACTAATTATCTCCATCTTCTATCTCGTTCGAATCCGATCTGATCGTCGCAACACCTAATTCCCATTGCGCTTCTTCATATCATCTTCGATTCCCTAAATCACCTTTAGATCCACCAGATCTGAAGTCTGATATCATATTCTCTCATCTTCGCAAGGAGATATCCACTTCCCTTTTGATGTGTGTTAATAATAATCGGCTGAGGATGATGAATCTTCGAGCCTTCAATTGAGCATCGTAGGAGAAGCACCATCGAAATCATTTTACCTACGACCGAGCATCGCCGACGTTGCTCACGTCAACCTCCGCCATTCGGACCACGCCTTGAGCAACGTCTTCGAAGTTATCGCATGAAGCAGCAGTTCTGGTCGACGTCAACGACCTCTACATTGAAGCATCGCCACTGCTACCGCTTTGCGACGCACAGCCCTCCGCCACCGGCTCAGTTCCACCTGCACTGGTCGTGTGTCGATCGGTCTGCTGCTCCGACCGATCCCTTCCATCGAGCATCACCAACGGATTTCTCCAGCCGCATGAATTATAATTTGGGAGAAGAACCCCACTTTACGACCAGGAACTACGGGCTTCGTATGATCAGATTAGATCGTACGGTCCAAAGCCTTCCACACCATGATCCCGCGTTAGCCTTACGCCCACCGCTTAGTACCTAACATGTGTAGCACGTGAGGAATCCGGGATATTTGAGGTTGTTTTGCGGCGACCCCCCCCCCCCCACCCGCGATGCTGATTTTCCTTACAAGTCCTTGGTTGGCTTGAGATACTTGCCTAGCACGTGTGCTCTAGAACTAATTGCAGGAAGGCCCCTAGCATTTGTTTCATTTATTAGCAGGTCCTTCTACAGCAATCTGCACGTGAACGAACACGTGACTCCTGACATTTGCAGAGACACCTTCGGATATTTTGATATTCTCAAACAAGCCCCGCTCTACAGCAACACGTGAGAAGACACGTGGGTCTGGGTGAATTCGCTCGAACCCTCCCCCCTCCTCAACTTGTAGATTTACACATGTACCCCCAGATTCCCTATTAATTATATCCACACCCCTAGCATGTATATATACCCATATACAAACTCTATACAAATAAAAAATCAAATAACAATAATATAAAAACAAAAAAAATACATCATAATACCGTATTTTTCAATATATACAATATCAGATAGTATTTTAAAATAAAAATACTTTTTAGCATAAAATAAACCATCAAAATAACAAAAAATCTAATAAACTCTGAATTGTATAAAAAATAAAAATGTCTTTAAAAATATAATAAAAATTACTTACAGTATATTTTATTGTATTTTATATAATAATCCAAAAATAAAATAAAAATCAAATAGTAAAATCATTAAAAATATAAAATTCACTAAAACTTGTAAAAAATCATAACTAAATAACTAAAAATCTCCTGAAAACGCACAACATATCGTTTTAAAGATAACTTTGTATACTTTCTAATAAAAATAAAATAAAAATATTTTCACTCTTTCAATCTTAAAAATCAGGAAAAACGTCACAATTTTCAATAAAAAATAGTTTTCATATTAAAAATAATTCAAAATCCTTAAAAATCCTAAAAATCTTCTAAAAATCCATAAAATATAAAATAAAAATAAAAACATAAAATTAACAAAATTAAAATTAAATAAAAATTACAAAACATTTTTTTACAAAATAAACAAAATACTTAAAATCACAAAAATAATATAACATTCAATAAAAATCAAATAAAAATCTAGAAAGTTCTCTAAAATAATATAAAAACTAGGAACCCATTTCCCTTAGTTTGCCTATAGTTTAACCCTATTTATCAACAGTTTGCCTCCCTTAGTTCAACACTCCCATGCTTAACCGCTATACACTTAAGTGTAGGAGTATAAACAAACATAATAGAGGATTAATTCAAAATTAATCTTTTCTGGTAGAACTCACCTGATTGTTGGACATGCGAGCCCACGACGAGCCATTATGCAATAATTGTTATTGTGAATATCATTCCCTGATCTGAAATGAAGAATGAATAATTTGCATAATAGGTCCCTTAGTACAATTAGGGTTATGTACCATGGCCATCTTGATGATCATACAGCTGTTGATTCAATTATTGAATCATAGAGGTTGGTGCTTGGATGAATATCTAAAGAGTTAGATTGAGGACTCATCAAGCACTGTCAAATGATTATTAAGAGATGATCTCCAGCCTGAGAAGGAGATGGCAATCCTTTCTCTAAAGGCTGATATCTGACCGACCTCTTGATGCAGGTCCTCTGCATAGGAATAGAGATTCGAAGGTGTCAGAATAGTTAGGTCAAAGAGTTGACTTAACGAGATCGAGATAACCAAAGTCTTATATTGTATGCTGTCACGATACAGGCACGCATCCTCTGACCGAAGACAGATGTGTTACTATATGTTTAAGTATGTACATTTGGTAGACCAATAGGTTGATGACCTAATCAAGGTCTATACACCGGCGCGCTGGTGTGCATATAAGGGCATATGAGTAGTACGATCTCTCAAAGGGGTCATACAAGTTCAGTTATTGAATCGGAAGACATGAGCTCACTCATGAGATATTGGGAAGAATCAAATTCCATGCGCATGGTCGTCTCGCTTTGGAAGCTTGACTGAATTTGTAGGTTTGATATATACTTTTGGAAAGTATATGATCAAGACCTGGGTATGATATATGCTTTTGGAAAGTATATGATCGATACTGACTTCCAATGATCGAATGAGAAACTTACTGATAGAACCCTGAAGTAGACAGTGTAAAGTTGATCAAATACTTCGGGTTTATTCTGAGTCTTCCAGTATGCTGAATGTACAGGCATTAGGAATACCTGAGGGTGATGTGATCATAAACGGTTGTATAACCATGACGCTTCCATTCCTAGGGAGTGATGAAACGGGTCTGGATTTTAGTGACTCCTTTCAATAGAGAAGTAATATGATCTTTGTCCAAATGTTGGACATTGATCTGAATGTGATTCAGATGCAATGAGAAGATTAGATTGCGGACTTGATTTAATCAAGCATCTATGGGAGGCCCGCGATATGTATTTGAGATATGATCTCAATATCCATGTCACTATACGTAGAACAATACAATCGCCCTATCCTTATCTCCAAGTATTCACAGATAAAGCGGATTATCCTTGAAAGAGTTCATGGATAATTCTATTGTTGATATATGTATCCGAGCAATGAGAAAATGGATAATTAAATATGATTTAATTATCATGAATAATATGAATTTGATTCATATTATAAGGAGAGTTATCTTAGATAATTAAATGTGATTTGGTTATCAAAGATGTAAATAATGTGAAAGTGATTCATATTATTTGAGCACAAGAGAATAAGTTATCCAATATAATTAAATATGATTTAATTATTATGGATAAGAATAATGTGGATAGTAATATCCAATTATTCATAATATATTATAAATGTGATTTATAATGTATTGGAGAGAGTTAAATATAATTTATATTAGTAGATTAATTATTAATGTGTATTGAATACACATTGTCTAATTAATTGAAGATGAAAATTACATTTTATTTTGGGTTGTGAATATGATTCACAATATTCCAATGTCAAGATTGCAATGTTCCCAAAATTAATTGAGAATTATTTTGGTGAATAAAAATCCCAACAAATAGTTGTTGGAAAATAAGTAGAGAGAAAATCAAAGAGATGTGCAATCTCATGTGAATCCATGAGATTGCCCTCCCATTAGGAAAGGAGGGGGCGGCACCAAATCCCTTATGGGATTGGTGGTCGTCACCTCCCTCTAAAGGGGAAGGTTGATCTCCTTTGTATTTTTCTCTCCTTATTTGATTGATTTAATTTGGTATTAATATTTATTTGATTTATCAAATATATTTTATCAAAATTAAATCACATGTTGTTGGTTTTTACCAATAATAATCTTGACCATTGGATTGACATAAATCAATCTCATCCATTGATTTTATATGTCACATGGATTGAGATCCATGGATCCCAAAACCCTATAAATAGAGAGGCATACCATGCTGTCTATTTTACACACAATGCTTGAGAAGCATTTCTCTCTCTTCTCTCTACTCGACAGCCCTCTCTCTCCCTCTCATGTGGTCGTCCACCGTGGATGACCTAAGAGAGGTTCTCCATCGCCGTGGCATCGTCGTTATGCTGCCCGTTCTTCTGCTCGTGGATCTCCGTCTCCTTTGGTGCGCCTCGCTCGTGAAGAAGACGTCGGATCTTGTGTGTCGAGATCAGGAGATCCGCCGCTTGGATCATCAACATGGATTGCGAGAAGCACGCGGTTCATCCCCACGCTCGCAAGCGTCTCCTCCGTCGAATCGGACTTGTGACAGGAGGTCTCTTCGTTTAGAGACTCGATCGCAACCACGCTTCAAGAGGTAATCCTATTACTTGTTTGTGGTTTAGACGAAACAATCCGAGAAGTGTTCTTGGATCATGTGGTTTCTTCGCATGAATTGTTTTTTAAATTCCGCTACATCGAGCAACTAGTGCGACTAGTCGCTCCTCGTCGTATTCGATACGACGCTTACGCTTCCGTGATGCAGAGGATCTAACCATTTCCTTAAAGTGGTATCATAGCCAGGTTGATGGTTTCGAATATGATTCGCCAACCGAGGACGACTTGGGTTCGTTAAGGTCGCGAAAGTTTTTACCGCATTTGATTTCGCAGATCTGTTTAGTGTATTTTTTCGGTCCTGTTTAAATTTTTTAAACACAAAAATAGCACTTGGATTTTGTTCCCCATTAAATAAGGAAACCATAGGATCTGAGTTTGCGCAAATCGGATTTCGTATGCTCGAGATATGGTTGTTTCAATGAACATGTATTCATTGTTACGGGAACTGCGAATCTTAACGTAATTAAGGAGTTAATTACTGTTTAGAGACGCCTCGAAATTCGTGAAAATCACATAAGTTCTGTTGTAAATCAAATTAGAAAACTATGGAAACTTACTTTGCTTAATTTGGATTTAAATTGATTGAGATATGCTAATTTTAGTAAGTAGGGGTCACTGCTGAAATTACTTTCCTAATCAAGAACCATGTGATTGTCAATTAATGAAATTAATTGTTAATTTCGAGAAATAATTATGAAAAATATTTGAGAAATATTAGAAGATGATTATTTCCTTAATTGACTTGGCCTCAACCAATTAATTGATTAGATTTGATCTAAATCATAATTGGAAACACAATCATCAAACTCCTTGCTTGAATAGGATTGGGAATTTGTCTAGCAAATTTCCTTATAATCAAAATTGTTTTGATTACTATATGGTATAATTTCGGTTGAAGAACCGATGATCATCTCAAGTACAAATTAATCAATTTGGCATTATCCTTTCCCGAGGCGGATATGGTGTCTAGTCGGGGATCGCTGGGTAGCGGGTTGCAACGTATGCGGTCCGTCCCACTCCCGCCGGTACTGGCCATGACAGTGGGTAGGGCCAGGATAATGTCCGAGGGATTAAGTTGTATTTTTCTAATTATTAAAATACGAATTAATACGTATTTTGAGATAATATCATATATTCAAGTAAAATCAAGTTTGTTGATTGAATTGGATTGAAAAATTAATTTAATATGATTAAGTTAATTATATCCAATTAAGAACACTCTATTATGAATAGAGTTATTATTTCCCTTGGAAGAATTAATCGTAATGAATGTGATTCATAATGATTAATTATAATTTGAATATGATATGGAGGATCACATAAGTGACATCCATGGTCTCCCGTCAAGGCGAAGGGTTTCGTCGCCAGATATTATATATGGGAGACGCCTGTCCGAAGTGACAGCTCCTGCATATGATCCATTTGGATCGGGCTCGTCGCTTCTCGAAAGAGTAAGGACGTATGCGTAGTGACCCCAATATCGGGTCCTCATATTATTGGGGCGATATTGGATTGCGCATAGCGAGTTGTATTCCTGTTGACGGTTGGTTCAGTTAATGACGGGTCAACATCACCTTAGGGGTGGTGGGCCTGGGTGTTAAAGACCGAATTGGGAGATGCAAGTTGGACTTGCAAGGCGGAATATGTTCCCTCTTCTTTTTTATCCGAGTTGTAGGTTCTCATATTATTGAGATGCAACAAAGATAAGGAAGGAGATCCCAGATCTTGCTTGAGATATAATGGTAAGTATATGATGAATACTCATTCATCACTCTTTATTCTTATATTTTAGCTACAAAAACCTTTGCAAATGCATGTATATATGTGTAAATACAAATAATTACCAAAAGCATGCATTGTGTAAAAATATATATATTGCATGTTTTTGTGTAAAAATAAAAGAATAAAGATTAAAAAGAAAAAGAAGGAAATATTTAGAATAAATATTGAGCAACCTAACCCAAGGGAGGGCTCAGCATGGCCTGACCGCATAAAAGCCAAAGTAGAGGGAGATAGGGGCTCATGTGTGTAAATACTTATGTAAATAAATAAAAGTATTTTCCTCACAAAAATAGCTTAAAATATGCTTGTAAATATTTGTATATATTTATAACAAAAGAAAAAGATAGAAATCAAAAAGAAGCTAAAAACATCACTCATCATGTACATAGAACTACCTTTATATTTATTTAGCCTTATAAATAAATAAAATTAATTTCCAAAATTTGTGTAAATATTCTACTTTATATAGTGTAAATAAATAAAATAAAAACAATTAAAACAAAAACAAAATAAAAATAACAAAATTAAAAACACAAAAATACATTGTAAATATACCATGTATATAAATGTATATATGTATTTATTTTACCTATGTATATAAATAATAAAAATAAAATAAAAATATCTTTTTATTCCTTATTTTATAATATAAATAAATAAAATATAAAATAGGAATAAAATTGTACAAAAATAAGAAATTAAAAAAATCAAAAATTAAAAACCTGTATAGTGTACATATACCTATATATGAACCTACTATGTATATACCATATTTTTACTTCTAAAAATTAATTAAAAATCAATAAAAATAGAAATAAAATAAAATAAAAATATTTCACGTTTTAACTTTTCACAAATTCGGCCATTTGCTACCCTAATTTTCACTTCTAAAATCCAGCCACGTGGCCGCTTCCTACTGGTCCTGGGATTGTTGACCGCCCGGTCAACTACCCCCCCAGGACGACTTCCCACGGGTCCTTAGCGGGTACCCGATTTCTCGGATTTTTCCCGTCTAAACCCGATCGCCTACCACCTAAACCCCGGGTCCGACTCCTTAATGATGCATCCGAGACCCTCGCCGGAGCCTTCACCTCGGGATCCGCGCGCTCCAACGCCCTACCCGACCTCTTCTAGCCGGACCTGCACCCATATTTAGCTCGAGCTCCGCCTCCTCATTTCTCATCTTTGGCCATTCGATTCCACCCCCAGTGAGATCTAGCTTGTGCGTGAGAGTGATAGCTCGCGTCCTGTGCTGTTGAAGCGAGGAGAGGGAGCGAGACCACTAGTCCGGCGAAGCTTCGCCTCCTTGCTCCGCCACCAGCAGGAGCTCGAGCCTCGGAGGGAGACGCTCCTCGAGGCGACGACCCAGAGCTGCGCAAGCTCATCCCCAGTCTCCTCGTCCATCCAGGTAGCCTCTTAGGCCTTTCTTTTTCTTTAATTTCTAGTTACCCCCAAATCGCTGCTCCGCTGTCCCCCGCTGATTCCGATCGATTCTGACCACCATCCGACCATCGGGCTTCACCATAGACATCGCCTCCTTCCTGCGCACCTTCTCCATATATCCATCCAACCCATCTCGCACAGGAGCTGGGATTCGAGCTCCACCGTCCCCCCTTCGCCGGAGGTCGCCCACTTCGACCCTCCGTTCACCGTCACCCCGCCTAACCGGGTTGAGGCAGTTTGCCCTCGACCCGCGAGTCTCCTGGTCTTCTTTGCAGGTACTCCCCAGCCCATATGAGGGCTTGGGTCATTCGGGCCAGGAGCTTCGCCTCCGCCGACCTCGCCGGAGCTCCCCAGAGCACGGCTGGGTCATCGGAGGACACCAGCAGCTGCGGAACATCATCGCAGAGCTTCTCCGATCTTCAGGCGCAGCAGAGGAGGTCAGGAGCGCACACCTTGGGCCGGCGAAGTTCACCGGTGACCTGTTCTTCCTCGACCTTCAGCCGCCGTCCGATCAGACCTCTAGCTCCAGTTTGCATCTGGGCCGTCCGTTCAGGAGCAGCAGCCACCGTTGATCTGAGGAGGATAGATCTGGACCGCCCGATGCTTGAGGGTTAGCCACAGAGAGCCACGACCGTCCGATGCACCACGTGGCTTAGCCCCAGCTGTCGGATCACAGCGAGGACCCCAGCCTTGGAGCGCCTGCCGATCTCGACCGTCGATCACTCCACGTGGCGTCCATCCTGCGGCCCGCATTAATAAAGGGTAAACTACCCTTAGGCCCTTCTGTTTATCTTATTTCATATTTAGTCCTGTAATTACGTAATATAGTTGTTTAGTTTTGGGATATTTGCATAGAGGACCTCGTGCTTAGTTTTATTTACAGTTATGCCCCTGTGTGTGATGTGACACGTGTTTCGACACGTGCTTTCAGGTGTATTTGCATTATATGCCCTTGTAGTTCTGGTTGTTCCTTAATGAATGAATACTTTTTAGAAATTGCATCTATACCCCTGTGCGTATTTTAATTGAACATGTGCGAATATTTGTGGGTATTTTGCAGATAAGCCCCTGGGCTTTTGGTACCTGTTACCAAATAGCCCTCGGGACTTATTTTCATTACATTTGGGTCCCTAAGTGCCCCAAGCACGTGCATCGCACGTGTTTTGCTGGGTTAATTGCACCAGACCCCCCAGACTTCCGGGTATTTCCACATAGGTCCTAGTGCACAGTGCCCCCTCTTTATTTTTGAATAAAATAGCAAATATACTCCAAATCCAATGAAAATTGGACACATGGCTCCTGCCACAGTGTAAAATTTTTGAGGATTTTTGGAGACATTTCTGAGTTGATTTGATATTTTTAAAAAATCAAAAACCTCTATTTTTGTCACTGTCTAACTTTAAAAACCCCAAAAAAATATTAAAAAGTATCTAAAAATTCTAAAAAAATTGTCTACTGCTTGTTTTGTCTAGATTAATTTTCTAGCCAATTTTGGCTATTTTTCATTACTGAAAACCACTAAAAATAGAAAAAAACTTAAAAATTTATAACAATTCTAATAATTAAACCAAAAACCAAAAAACAATAAATTAGGTGCCTAAATTTTCCTTTTTTTATTCTCTTTATAGGAAAATTACCTCCCAGCTAATTTGGGGCCTTTAGATATTTTATCTAGGTCCTTGTAGCTCGGCTGGACAATACCTCCCATTTCAGTTTTTGTTTGATTTTTAGAAAATTAAATAAATATCAGAAAAATCACAAAAATTCACCAAAAATACTAAAAATTATAAAATACATAAAAATATTTTTGTTAGAATTTTTTATTGATTTTTAGTGCTTGAAAATAATTGTTGAAGTGAGTTGTTAATTTGTTTTTATCATTTTCTTAATATACTAAAAATCCAAAAAAATATAAAATAATTAAAAACCACCAAAAACATTTTCTTTCTTTATTTTATTCCTTTTTTTTACTACTTCGTAGGCCGTAAGGCCAACCCGTGCTTCTTGTGTTCGACCCTGGTCGCTATACCAGGTTAAACTAATAGCAAGACCGCTATTTCGTATTTTGATTGATTTTCATCTATTTGGTGGTCTATTTTTCTTGATCGAGCCATTTTGAGTGATAGAGGTCGCGACGACCGTTTAGTACATTTACCTTAGTCGCTCGGAATTTTGGGCTCGTCAGAATGGCACCGTTGCCGGGGAGCACGACTTAGTAGTTTTCATTTTATTTTCGTTTTTATTTTTGCGGCTTTTCGCGGCTCTTTCAGACCTCGCGGCTTTTCGCGGCTTTTGTTTATATTTGATTTTTGTTTTATTTTGTTTTATTTTCTTTTCTTTTGTTTTTGTTTTATTTTGAGTGTTTATTTTATTTTGCATTTTTGCATATATACCCTCATTTCAGTTTCATTTATTTTTCTTATTATTTGATTATTTTGGTCTGACCACTTGTCTCTGTTTCTTGCGAGGGCCCGAGGACCGAGGCGGCCGATTTCGAGAAGCCGACGCAACCGCGGAACTTGGAGGCGGCTCCCTTCTGTACGGAGCCGCAGGAGAGCGTGAGAGGAGAGTTGAGTGGGAGAGGAGTAGTTTAGGTTTATTTTCTTCTATTTGATTATTATTGTAATAAAACAGGGACTCAGAGACTTGGACATTGCTTGGTTGACTTAGCGGGTCTGTTTCGCCGAGCACCGGTGTGCTCGGGGGACCCTTAGGTGTTTTTCGCGGCTTTTTTCTCGCGGCTTTGTTTTCTTTTCGTTTTTACTGCCTTTTCCGGTGTTTACGCGGTTTTTCATCGAGCCCCTAGACTTAGGATTTTCTGCTTGCTTGTGCCGTAATTAGTAGGGTCCCCACACTTAATTATCTGTCTGTTCCTATAGTGCGCTTAATTGGACCTACTAATAATCAATTAATAAAAATAACTGACTCATCTCCTTCGTAGCCTACGTGCCGCAGCCTGCCCCGTAAAGCGCTTTCTCCTACCCCTGATTTGTCGGGCAGAGGAGGGGTGGGCCAAGACCGGACCCTTTGGCTTGGAGGTCTGTGACCAGTTAGACGGTTCTGCGAGTAAACTTGCTCATCTAGGACTCAATTTTCATCGCTGCATCATTTAGGTAGTCTATTTTCTGTCTTTAAATTCTGCGCGGATCACTTGCATGTAGAGTGCTGGAGGCAAGGTACACATTTCTATCTCGGCATGCATCATTGATTTCATTGCCCATCGGCTTTTTCGTCTTCTCCCCCCTGTTTTTGACTTAATAATCAGGAGAACCGAAAAATTCGTTAGGCCTTTGTTTTTATTTGAAAAATATTAAAAAGAAAAACCATAAAATTGGGACTGGTTAAAACTATTGACCATAAAAGACACTTCACCGAAAAATTTGTCTTGGGGAGAGCAACCCCCTCATTGTTTGGTTTGATTGCGCGAGAGAGTGACCCGCACCCTAGGTAGAGCCCTCCGGTGCTATTTCCAGCTGACTACCGACTCTTCCGTGCGGGCCAGTCGGTTGGTGTAGCATCGGGTATCCTAACAGGTCACGTAAGCGCTCTGATAGACTGTTTGTTCACCTAATAAAAACTGACAAGATAATTTGACCGAGCCTTTACGATCTTCAGCTCGCGTTGCGTTGGTGAACAGAGGGGTTTGCATTTTGATCATAGTTTCTCCAGATCTCATCCACATTACTCGCCAGATCAAGATGATGGGTAGACGCTCTCTTAGGCAGCCTCTGGCTACACCGCTTTCGGGCACGTCTACCCGATCATCTAGGTTGGCCCGAGAGAGCCGAGACCAGCTCTTCGAGCCCGAGTACGATTCTGCACTGTTCCCCCTCGACCCCCTTTCTTTCGGTTCTGAGAGACACGAGCCAGAGGAGAGATTAGCAGATTTGACAGCACCTGAGCTTGGGTCGTTTGATTTTGCAGACGTCATGGCCGGTAGTTCAGAGGATCGCTCCAGAGCAGAGCACATTGTGATGGACCAGGGAGCGATCAACTCCACCCTGATCGCCTCGTTAGAGACAGTGCAGCAGCAGCTGAGGGATCAGGGAGCTTTCATGATTGAGATGAGGAGAGAGTTGGAGCGACTCAGAGCAGAGAGAGATCAGAGCGAGCCTGAGGACGGACCAGATGCAGAGGCACGAGCCGCAGCAGCCGCAGCAGCAGCAGCTGCTGCCGCCGCCGCGGCAGGAGGACCACCGAGACCGATGTGGGAGTTACACAACCCCGGATCTACACTGATGCATTATTACATGGTGGTGCCGGCTATCGTGGGGGACTTTAAGTTCCCCCCGAACACCCTGCAGTTGCTTCCCCGTTTTCACGGACTTGCCACCGAGGAGCCCCATCTCCACCTCCAGGAGTTCTTGATGATTTGCAGCACTGTCCATGACCGCCATGTGGACCAGGATACGATTCGGATGATGGCCTTCCCCTTCTCCCTAGCAGACAGAGCAGCCACCTGGCTGAAGCATTTGGGGAAGTTTGTTTACACCTGGGAGCAGCTCCGCACCGAGTACTTGAACAAGTACTATCCACTCGGGCGGACCAATGCAGTGAGGGCCCTGATTAGTAACTTCTCCATGCTCCCGAACGAGCAATTCCATGAGGCATGGGAGAGGTTTCGTGAGCTCACAGATCGATGCCCGCACCATGATAATTCGAAGCCGAACCTTGTGCAGAGCTTCTTCAGCGGGCTGACACCAGAGCTCCAGGGCCT
The DNA here is from genome assembly GCA_037367405.1 of Ottelia alismoides. NCBI lineage: Eukaryota > Viridiplantae > Streptophyta > Magnoliopsida > Alismatales > Hydrocharitaceae > Ottelia > Ottelia alismoides. Next base: position 70,421 of record JAZKJV010003843.1, on the reverse strand, counting down.
GGTGAACGCTTCTTGTGGCGGGTCCTATTTCTCCAAGGATCACGACCAGGTCTGGGCCATCTACGAGGAGATGGCCGAGAACTATATGGTGATGTCCCAGACCCGGTTATACACTCAGGGGAGACCCCAACAGTAGCCAGGACCCGTGCAGTACCAGAGGATAGCACGGGTCGACGCCGGTCCATCCAGTTCATCCGCAGTAGCAGCAGCACAGGCAGAGTCATCCGCTGCGGACATGGGTATTATCAGCGAGAAGTTGGACCGCATGGAGCTGATCGAGAAGAAGCAGTGCCAGGGCATCACTCAGATGGAGCAGATGGCACAGACTCTGAGCGACATGAAGACCCAGCTCATGTGTCTCCAGGAGGCACAGACGGCTTCACAGCCCCGTCTTCAGTCGCGAGGCGATACCGGCGGCAGCAGCAGCTCGTCCCAGCGCTCCAGCTCCTTTCAGTAGCCTAGACAGGTTCACCTTGTACAGGCGGAGCCGTACCAACAGCAACAACCCTCTTACCAGTCACCACCATCTCCAGACTTGCAGATGGTGGTATACTAGCCGGATCAGCCTCTGGCAGTACTCCCGCCAGCCCAGTACGACGTAGAGCCGTTGATGGATGTCAACGGGATTTGGTATGACCGTCCCCAGCCTGGGATCCGACGAGACCATCCCGGATTCAGGTGGGGGAGTGGAGGTACCCAGCCCCAGCAGCAGTCATCCGGTCAGGGAGGGCAGTATGGCCAGCAGAGGGATCACCAGCAGCAGCAGCCCCCAGCCTACCAGCCACACCAGCAGTCATCCTTCGTTCCTCGTCCCTATCAGCAGCAGGGACAGTCTTGGAGACGTGAGCAGCAGGCTCACCAGCCACACCAGCAGCAGCATCCTTCCTCTTACCCCTCTCAACACCAGCAGCACCAGTTCCAGCAGCCTCAGCACCAGGGAGGCTACCCGTCGGGTTCCCATGAGAGCCCCGCCTTGGACGACATAGCCCGCCTCCTCACGAACCAGCAGGCTACTTTTCGACGGGAGATGGACGAGTTCCGCCAGGAGATGCGGGACCTGATGAGAGGGAAGGCCGCCATCCCTGCACAAATAGAGCCGAATCCGAACAGCCTGAAGAGGAAATCTGAGCAGGTAGTTTCCACTAAGCATGCCACTCCTAGTGACCCATTTGATGATATGTCTTCAGATCTGTTTGATGCTGATTTTGTTACACTTAGGAGCGATGGAGCACCAGCAGGCGGCGCCTCATCTGAGCGACGACTCGAGGATCCACCCAGGGCGCCAGATGAGGAGGAGGAGAGCGGTACTGAGGCCGCACACGATGATGACAGTGGTACTGATGCCACCAAGGATGCTGATTCCACCGGCGGTACTGAGGCCGCCGCTTCACCAGTTCGAGGAGGTGGTACTGACGCCACCAGAGTAGCCGAGCCAGCACGCGGTACTGAGGCCGCGAGACGTCCAGGAGAGCCAGCCCGTGGTGGTACTGAGGCCACCGGTGTTCATTCAGAGAGAGTTTGTGTTTTTCCTCATGTTGATGTATCTCAGAACACTGTTTTGAATAAAGGAAAAGGTTTAGTTTCTTCTGGTCCCACTGTGGTGATTGATGTATGTGCGGACCGGCCGTCGAGCCGTCTAGGCCTTTTCCTAGTCCTTCATCTGAGAAGGACCCTGTGATCCCCTTCCCTAGAGCCCTTCAGATGGGGAAGGGGAAGAAAAGAGAAAAAGACCCAAAAAAGAGAGAGCAGGAGGAGTTCAGCCAGAGCATGATCGATAGATTTCACATACAGCTGACCCTTCAGGAGGCTTTGCAGCACATCCCCCTTCTTCAGCGATCTTTGAGAGACAGGACCACAGTCAGGAGGAGGAGGAGGAACCACACTTCAGAGATTCATGTGCTGAAGAAAGCCACGTGCTTCGCGATCCAGAACCGTCTGCCGGCCAAGAGGCCAGATTCAGGGGCCCTGTATGTCAGATGTCAGACTAGTGAGCAGAGGTTCGACCGGACTCTATTGGATAGCGGATCATCTATCAACCTCCTTCCGGCAGCCCTTCTCGACCGTTTCGAGTTGGGCACTCTTCGACAGAGCAGGACAGTCCTTTAGTTTGCTGATCGATCTGTCAAGAGGCCGAAGGGGTTGTTGCGAGACGTTATCGTCACTATTCAGGGCCTGAAATTCCCCGTGGACTTCGTAGTGTTGGACATGGAGATCCTTGATGCAGTGGCTGATACCCCCATCATCCTCGGTCGTCCGTTCTTGGCCACAGCCAAGGCAGTGACTGATCATGATAGCGGGAAGGTATACTTTCGCGTCGAGGGAGAGAGTGTACAAATAGAGACGGTCGAGGACTACAGAGCCAGAGAGAGAGCATGCTCAGAGACCAGCACAGATACAGAGCAGCTGACAGATGCCGGGCCAGACATCCACCAGGACTGTGATTTTGTGATCACAGATGATGAGGCAGCATGGGCAGACCCCGCAGCACAGGCCATCCTCTCATATTCAGACACCGCTGATGCCGAGTTGATAGCAGAGGAGAGCTTGGAGAGCACAGCCCTAGTCCAGGATACTACAGAGGCAGCAGAGCTGGTTCTCGACTGCGACACAGAGTCTAGTGATGGTGGTACTGAGGCCACCTTGTGTGACGGTGGTACTGATGCCACCTTGTTTGATGTAGATCCCTCAGATTCAGAGTCTGATTGGGCAGATTGTGATTATCAGATGCTAGACTCGAGTCCACCTGAGCCTACAGATGAGGAGGAGGTAGAGGCAGAGCAGATCAGAGACAGCACAGTTGAGCAGCCTTCTCCAGATCTAGTTTGCGAGAGCTCGCTTCCTTTCTCCCAGGCAGATTTAGCAGATTTAGCAGCATTCACACATCTTCTTCCGAAGCTAGATTTTCCAGCACCCAGCTGTCCAGAGCTGAAGCCGCTCCCTACTTCGTTGAAGTATCGGTTCCTTGCGGGCGAACCTGAGATGTACCCAGTCATCATCTCCGCCGATCTGACTGGAGAGCAAGAATCTCGTTTGATGGCGGTTCTTGAAAAGAACCGCAAGGCAATCGGATGGAGCGTAGTGGATCTCCATGGGATTAGTCCATCAGTGTGCTCCCACCATATTTATCTCGAGGAGGGGGCGAAGCCGTCGCGTGAGTTCTAGCGGAGGCTGAACCCCAACCTGAGAGAGGTCGTGATGAAGGAAATATCAAAATGGTGGAGTGCAGATTTCATTTATCCCATTTCCGACTCCAAGTGGGTCAGCCCCTTGCATGTGGTGCCCAAGAAGACGGGCATCACGACTGTGATCAGTGAGTCGGGAGAGGAGATTGCTACACGAGTACCCACCTCTTGGAGGGTCTGTGTTGACTATAGGAGACTCAACCAGGCCACCAAGAAGGACCATTTCCCCCTGCCTTTTATTGACCAGATCATTGAGAGTCTGGCAGGGAAGAGCCATTGTTGCTTCCTGGATGGGTACTCGGGCTACAACCAAGTGGCCATCGCTTCTGAGGATCAGGAGAAGACCACCTTTACCTGTCCCTTCGGTACATATGCCTTTCGACGCATGCCATTTGGGCTATGCAATGCCCTTGCGACTTTTCAGAGGTGCATGCTGTCGATCTTTTCGGACATGGTAGGGGAGTGTTTGGAGGTCTTCATGGACGATTTCTCGGTCTACGGCGATGGATTCGACTCCTATCTTGACTGCCTAGACCGAGTACTCCAGCGATGTATTGAGTACCATTTGGTTCTATCTTGGGAGAAGAGTCACTTCATGGTGACTCAAGGGACGGTGCTTGGCCACATCATCTCCAACAGGGGCATGGAGGTTGATCCGGCCAAGGTTGATGTCATTAGAAAACTCGCACCGCCGTCCAATTTGAGGCAGCTTCGGTCATTCCTGGGGCACGTTGGATTTTATAGGAGATTTATTCAGGATTTCAGCAGGATTGCCCGGCCGTTGACTAACCTCTTGACGAAAGACACCAAGTTCCTTGTCGATGACAAGTGTCTTTCGTCCTTTGCGACTCTCCAGCAGTGTGTTATTGAGGCTCCTGTCCTCCAGCCGCCTGATTGGTCTCTCCCATTCGAGATCATGACGGATGCCTCCGATTTTGCCGTAGGGGCCGTGCTGGGACAGAGGAGGGATGGAGTTCCATTTTCTATCCATTACGCTAGCCGCACATTGGATTCCGCCCCGCGGAATTACACGGTCACAGAGAAGGAGATGCTAGTCGTAGTGTTCGCCCTAGATAAGTTTCGATCTTATATCATTGGATCTAGAGTGACTTTGTACACAGATCACACCGCCATCAGGTACCTCATGGTAAAGAAGGATGCCAAGGCCAGACTCACTAGATGGATCCTTCTACTCCAGGAATTCGACATTGAGATCAAGGACAAGCCTAGAGTCAAGAATGTGGTGGCGGACCATCTCTCCCGTTTAGAGCAGCCTGAGGAGTCTGAGCAGATTGATCCCATTCGAGATACCTTCCCAGATGAGGCGATCCTTGCTATCGCCTCACTCCCATGGTATGCCGATATTGTGAACTTTCTCGTTGCTGGGAAAATCCCACAAGATTGGCCCAGGCAGAGGCTTGAGACCTTCCTTGCAAAGGCCAAGTCCTACCATTGGGAGGATCGCATCCTTTACCACGAAGGAGGGGATAGTGTCTGGCGTCAGTGCATCCCTCAGGAGGAACACCATAGCGTCCTCACTCACTGCCACAAGCTTGAGGCAGGAGGACATCATTCTGGGAGGAGAACGGCACAGAAAGTGCTCCAATCTGGCTTGTGGTGGCCTACCCTCTTCAAGGACTCTGATGAGTTCGTGAAGAGGTGTACTGACTGTCAGAGGATGGGCACTTGTGGACAGCGTGATATGATGCCGATGCAGCCCATTCACTTCTGTGAGGTTTTTGACGCATGGGGCATCGATTTCATGGGTCCATTCCCTAAGAGTCAGGGATTTGAGTACATTCTGTTGGCCGTGGATTATGTTAGTCGTTGGGTTGAGTCTATCCCCGCCCGAGCCGCTGATGCGAGGACAGTTTGCAGATTTTTGAGGAAGCACATCATCATGTGGTTCGGGGTTCCACGAGTTCTGATTTCTGATGGGGGGTCTCATTTCATCAACGACCAGGTAAAGGCCCTTGCTAGCGAGTTCGGTATAGACCATCGTGTTGCTACACCTTACCATCCACAGACGAATGGTCTAGCCGAGGTGTCGAATAGGGAGATCAAGACTATATTGCAGAAAGTCGTCCGCCCTGACCGAAAGGATTGGTCACAGCTTTTAGACTCGGTCTTGTGGGCATATAGGACGTCTTACAAGACACCATTGGGCACATCTCCCTTTCGTCTCGTATATGGCAAGCCGTGCCATTTACCTGTTGAGCTGAGGCACAAGTCACTTTGGGCAGTACAGATATTCTTATGGATGCAGATGGTATGGGAGACCAGAGGAGGGCAGAGTTAGCAGCCCTGGAGGAGCTTAGAGATACTGCTTTCTCAAACAGCCTACATTATAAGGAGAAAGTGAAGGAGTGGCATGATTCTCATATCAGCCACAAGCATTTTGAGATTGGTTAGAGAGTATGGCTGTTTGATGCGAGGCTACGCTTATTTCCAGGGAAGCTACAGAGCAAGTGGAAGGGACCCTACTTGGTCAGAAAGGTACACGACAACGGCAGCATTGATATATCTGAGTTGTCTTCTGAGAGTACCTTTCGAGTGAACGGCCAGCGGCTCAAGCCATTTCTAGATCATGAGCTGCGGGTCGTTGATCTTGCCCCTATTCATTTTGCGTGAGATGTGGTCTTTGACTCACATCTAATGCATCTCACGCCTGATTTTCACTGATCCTCCGCCCTGTATAGATCCAGATGTCCATATCACTACATTCTTTAGTCCCACATCCCTTTCTTCATCTATTGATTATGCTATACTTAGGGTGCACTTTACCCTAAGTATAGGGGGGAGGTGAGACCTTTGGGTATTTCTTTTGTTTCTATCTACCCCTGTTTTTGCTGCCTATACTTAGGGATATTTTACCCTAAGTATAGGGGGGTAGACCCTGTACATTCTCCACTCGGTTTTCCCTTAGTATACAGCCTGCTATACTTAGGATTACTTGATCCTAAGTATAAGGGGAAAACCCGAGACCCTTTTGACTTTCTATTCCATTCATTTATCTTTGTATATAGCCTTCCTTTTCACCTCCCTATACCTAGCACGAGTTATGTCTTCTTCATCGCTCTTGACTCTGAGGACATCGTTCGAGCTAAGTATAGGGGGGTGTGTATATATTTCATATATACTTTAGCCATAACTCGTACTTTGTGTGAGTGTGTTAATAAATAAAATGGCTAAAAATCACAAAAATTAATAATTTTTCATGTACATAAATTTCTTTTATTTGCACATAAATAGCTAGTGTACAAATTATTTTTGTAAAAATGATTTCAAAAATCTTTTGTGTAAAGTTAGTGTAAATATTTTCTTATCAAAATTATGTATATAGTACAAAATTTTTCCAAAATGTTTTGAAAATCAAAAGTTTGCAAAAATCTTGTGTAAATGTGTGTAAATATCTTTTTGCAAAACTTGCACTTCATGCATCATCCATTCATGATTTCAAAACATTTTTCAAAAATTTTGCATGATTGTAAACTTTGTGTAAATATCATCTTTTTGTACATATGTATATAGTTTTTCTGTATGATAGTTGACACTTAAACTAGCCTGGAATCAAATTGAGAAATGGAGCTTGATTAAGATCTTAATCCACTTAATTTCTGAGAGGAACCTTATAGGGCTTAGGTTTAAGGCTTTTCAGGTCCATGGTGACTTAATTCTTTGAGTCCACTAGGCTATGATCACATGTCATCTCAATGAGCCTAAGTAGAGCACTTAACAACAACACATGACTCATATAGATTATGGCTTTACTTGGACACCAGCACTATGCACCGAGCTCTCTACGGATGAGGTGGTGAGGAGGCAGTCTTCCTTGACTTGGGGTAGCATATGAGGGTAGTACTTCTAGGCGGAACCTCTCTTCTTCTTTTAGTGAAGGAAGTGCGTCTCAACTTGGTCTGGTTGCCATGAGGTCTAACGACGGGAGTTGTGGGTTGCAATAAAGCTTCAAAAGAGGGATAGTCTACTAGCTCAAGAGGAAAAACTCCTTGTATATATGCTGCACTTGTACATGTTGTATAGATGCACTTGCAAAAAAATGCAAAAAGAAAAATAACTCCAAAAAAGTGGTGGGTCTGAGAGAAAAATGATAATCCCACCGGAGTATGTATATAGAGTGCAATAAGCAAAGCTTGGTTTCATGATCCACCTGATGTAGCTTGCAGCAGGGAGACTTGGCTACACTGGTCAAGCTCCCAAGGGTACTTGGCTACACTGGCCTTGACCCATTCTCTTCTTCCTCCTCTTCTTGAGCCGGTTGAACTTGAACTTAGAAGGGAATATCCCGCTCCTCGAGGAAAGAGTGGCCAGATTAAGGTCATAGAGTTACCTTGTTAGGGAGGGTTGTCAAGTTGCCATTTCTGAGGTGGAGAGCTTAGACCTCACATTCACAGGACAAGAAAAGATTCATGGTCTTCAGGGTTTGTGATTGATGACTTGTTCTGACCTGGAGCATTGAGGAGTCTTGGTTATAGAGTAGTGGAACTTAGAGGCTGTTGAGTTTTAGGCTTAAGTCCAAATAAGGTTCCGACACATTGATAATCCAAAGATCTGATCGAGCTCCATACCTTAATTTAATGAAGGCAAGTTTAATAATCAACCTTGATCCATGTACATTCTCTTTTTCTTTTTCTTTCTTTATTTTTTTTACTTCTTTTTCAAATAAGTGTTTGCTAAGGGACTAGCAAAGTTAAGTATAGGGGGGTGATGAATACTCATTCATCACTCTTTATTCTTATATTTTAGCTACAAAAACCTTTGCAAATGCATGTATATATGTGTAAATACAAATAATTACCAAAAGCATGCATTGTGTAAAAATATATAATTAGCATGTTTTTGTGCAAAAATAAAAGAATAAAGATTAAAAAGAAAAAGAGGGAAATCATTAGAATAAATATTGAGCAACCTAACCCAAGGGAGGGCTCAGCATGGGCCTGACCGCATAAAAGCCAAAGTAGAGGGAGATAGGGGCTCATGTGTGTAAATACTTATGTAAATAAATAAAAGTATTTTCCTCACAAAAATAGCTTAAAATATGCTTGTAAATATTTGTATATATTTATAACAAAAGAAAAAGATAGAAATAAAAAAGAAGCTAAAAACATCACTCATCATGTACATAGAACCACCTTTATATTTATTTAGCCTTATAAATAAATAAAATTAATTTCCAAAATTTGTGTAAATATTCTACTTTATATAGTGTAAATAAATAAAATAAAAACAATTAAAACAAAAACAAAATAAAAATAACAAATTCAAAAACACAAAAATACATTGTAAATATACCATGTATATAAATGTATATATGTATTTATTTTACCTATGTATATAAATAATAAAAATAAAATAAAAATATCTTTTTATTCCTTATTTTATAACATAAATAAATAAAATATAAAATAGGAATAAAATTGTACAAAAATAAGAAATTAAAAAAATCAAAAATTAAAAACCTATATAGTGTACATATACCTATATATGAACCTACTATGTACATACCCTAATTTTACTTCTAAAAATTAATTAAAAATCACTAAAAAATAGGAAAAAATAAAATAAAAATATTTCATGTTTTAACTTTTCACAAATTCGGCCATTTGCTACCCTAATTTTCACTTCTAAAATCCAGCCATGTGGCCGCTTCCTATTGGTCCTGGGATTGTTGACCGCCCGGTCAACTACCCCCCCCCCCCCAGGACCACTTCCCACGGGTCCTTAGCGGGTACCCGATTTCTCGGATTTTTCCCGTCTAAACCCGATCGCCTACCACCTAAACCCCGGGTCTGACTCCTTAATGATGCATCCGAGACCCTCGCCGGAGCCTTCACCTCGGGATTCGCGCGCTCCAACGCCCTACCCGACCTCTTCTAGCCGGACCCGCACCCATATTTAGCTCGAGCTCCGCCTCCTCATTTCTCATCTTTGGCCATTCGATTCCACCCCCAGTGAGCTCCAGCTTGTGCGTGAGAGTGACAGCTCGCGTCCTGTGCTGTTGAAGCGAGGAGAGGGAGCGAGACCACTGGTCCGGCGAAGCTTCGCCGCCTTGCTCCGCCACCAGCAGAAGCTCGAGCCTCGGAGGGAGATGCTCCTCGAGGCGACGACCCAGAGCTGCGCAAGCTCATCCCCAGTCTCCTCGTCCATCCAGGTAGCCTCTTAGGCCTTTCTTTTTCTTTAATTTCTAGTTACCCCCAAATCGCTGCTCCGCCGTCCCCCGCTGATTTCGATCGATTCCGACCACCATCCGACCATCGGGCTTCACCATAGCCATCGCCTCCTTCCCGCGCACCTTCTCCATAACTCCATCCAACCCAGCTCGCACAGGAGCTGGGATTCGAGCTCCACCATCCCCCCTTCGCCGGAGCTCGCCCACTTCGACCCTCCGTTCACCGTCACCCCGCCTAACTGGGTCGAGGCAGTTTGCCCTCGACCCGCGAGTCTCCTGGTCTTCTTTGCAGGTACTCCCCAGCCCATATGAGGGCTTGGGTCATTCGGGCCAGGAGCTTCGCCTCCGCCGACCTCGCCGGAGCTCCCCAGAGCCCGGCTGGGTCATCGGAGGACACCAGCAGCTGCGAAACATCATCGCGGAGCTTCTCCGATCTTCAGGCGCAGCAGAGGAGGTCAGGAGCGCACACCTTGGGCCGGCGAAGTTCGCCAGCGACCTGTTCTTCTTCGACCTTCAGCCGCCGTCCGATCAGACCTCCAGCTCCAGTTTGCATCTGGGCCGTCCGTTCAGGAGCAGCAGCCACCGTTGAGGATAGATCTAGACCGCCCGATGCTTGAGGGTTAGCCACAGAGAGCCACGACCGTCCGATGCACCACGTGGCTTAGCCCCAGCCGTCGGATCACAACGAGGACCCCAGCCTTGGAGCGCCTGCCGATCTCGACCGTCGATCACTCCACGTGGTGTCCATCCTGCGGCCCGCATTAATAAAGGGTAAACTACCCTTAGGCCCTTCTGTTTATCTTATTTTGTATTTAGTCCTGTAATTACGTAATATAGTTGTTTAGTTTTGGGATATTTGCATAGAGGACCTCGTGCTTAGTTTTATTTACAGTTATGCCCCTGTGTGTGATGTGACACGTGCTTTCGGGTGTATTTGCATTATATGCCCTTGTAGTTCTAGTTGTTCCTTAATGAATGAATACATTTTAGAAATTGCATCTATACCCCTGTGCGTATTTTAATTGAACATGTGCGAATATTTGTGGGTATTTTGCAGATAAGCCCCTAGGCTTTTGGTACCTGTTACCAAATAGCCCTCGGGACTTATTTTCATTACATTTGGGTCCCTGAGTGCCCCAGGCACGCGCATCGCACGTGTTTTGCTGGGTTAATTGCACCAGACCCCCCAGACTTCCGGGTATTTGCACATAGGTCCTTGTGCACAGTGCCCCCTCTTTATTTTTGAATAAAATAGCAAATATACTCCAAATCCAACGAAAATTGGATACATGGCTCCTGCCATAGTGTAAAATTTTCGAGGATTTTTGGAGACATTTCTGAGTTGATTTGATACTTTAAAAAAAATCAAAAACCTCTATTTTTGTCACTGTCTAACTTTAAAAACCCCAAAAAATATTAAAAAGTATCTAAAAATTCTAAAAAAATTGTCTTCTGTTTGTTTTGTCTAGCTTGATTTTCTAGCCAATTTTGGCTATTTTTCATTACTGAAAACCACTAAAAATTGAAAAATACTTAAAAACTTATAAAAATTCTAATAATTAAACCAAAAACCCAAAAATAATAAATTAGGTGCTTAAATTTTCCTTGTTTTATTCTCTTTACAGGAAAATTACCTTCCAGCTAATTTGGGGCCTTTAGGTATTTTATCTAGGCCCTTGTAGCTCGGCTGGACAGTACCTCCCATTTCAGTTCTTGTTTGATTTTTAGAAAATTAAATAAATATCAGAAAAATCCCAAAAATTCACCAAAAACACTAAAAATTATAAAATACATAAAAATATTTTTGTTAGAATTTTTTATTGATTTTTAGTGCTTGAAATAAATTGTTGAAGTGAGTTGTTTATTTGTTTTTATCATTTTCTTAATATACTAAAAATCCAAAAAAATATAAAATAATTAAAAACCACCAAAAACATTTTCTTCTTTTATTTTATTCCTTTTTTTTACTACTTCGCAGGCCGTAAGGCCAACCTGTGCTCCTTGTGTTCGACCCTGGTCGCTATACCAGGTTAAACTAATAGCAAGACTGCTATTTTGTATTTTGATTGATTTTCATCTATTTGGTGGTCTATTTTTCTTGATCGAGCCATTCTGAGTGACAGAGGTCGCGACGATCGTTTAGTACCTTTACCTTAGTCGCTCGGAATTTTTGGCCCGTCAGTATATCTCTTACATTGAAAGTGATTAAGGGAATGAACTTTCATTGTTGACATGGCAAGACAACTTTGATATAAAAATTCCTAAATCAAAGTAAATTATATATTTATATAAGTTTATGCAAATTTCTTATTTCAGATAATCCTTCATTAATCCCACTCAATGTTATACTCAATAATAACCAATAGAATATCATGGATTGGACCCTTGATCAAGATATTGTACTTGCAATTGGACACATAATGTATGTGGTTGCAATGTGCAAGTATCCTCATAATAATGAGAAGTGATAATTAAATAGACAATAGGATTGAAACCCTAGGGTTTGTATGTCTCTATAAGTCTTGATCTCATCGAATGTACTTTTGAAGTGACATGTAGATAATGATCGTAATTATCAAATAATCCTTATAAAATCTAAGAAGATTTTCTGGCATACATATGTGCTCTTGACATTTAAACATGAATGACATGGTTCTCTGCATCATGTAGAATGGTAGCTCTATAAGAGATGATGTATTCAAGTTGTTTGAGTACCTACCTGATCCTATGTTTTAAGAGTTTAGATGGATGTAGATGATGAGTGTCATCATTCTACTGTCTATACTCTAGTCATTCACGAAGCTTCATAATATTCATATTGTATGAATTAGGTGAAGCATGTATAAATGTCAAAATGCCCTTACATTGAATTATTTTTTAATTTAACACAAGAGATCCTTAGTCTTAAGCAATGGTTGTTTATAGATAAAGGGAGTGCAGTGGAAGCATGGGTTGGACCCAAGAAAGAAGTATAATCAAAGAGTTGACTGTACTTCTGTGACTTCCATATGACATCCAAAGAGTTGGATGAATGCCAATACTGTGATATGTTGATGTATTGATAGTATGACTATCAAATCTATCTAGAATCCTTAGAGAAGGAATCAGATGACACATCAGAATAACCTACATATAATCATTGAAATTGACTTACTTATTTGATAAGGTAAATAATTGTATCTCAATCTTTAAATAATACTTGCAATTGGAATATTAAAAATTTGATTTTAAGGTTTAAGTGTTTGAATTGATGCAATTGTTGCAACAATTTCCACCGGATGAATATACTTCATATTTTCAGTGGGAGCCCTTAGTATTAGAGAATGTATCTATGACCTAGATATTAGAATACACTCATTGTTTATTTCTAATTGTTGGATATAAACATGAATTCTGTGATAAATCTATCATAAAGAGTTATAATGGAGATATTTCAGATAGTAATCTAAAATCTAGTGAACTCTACTAAATTAGATAATTAATGAATGGTTCATTAAGATTTCTAATACTGAAAATTAAAACCTTTAAAAAACAATAGAAGGATAAAGATCATTTGACAATGATCTGGCATCATATTTTGGACATTTGTTTGTTGATGTGATCAATAGACTGATAAGAGATGAAACTTTAGATTGACTAAAGGTTCAAATCTTACATACTTATGAATATTGTATTCAAAGAAAAATGTCCAATACACCTTTCTTTGGGAAAGATGTAAGATGTCAAGATATTCAGGATCTCATACATATTAATGTATGTGAATCATCTATATCAGAATAAACATTATGGATATGTGATATCTATTAGTGATTTTTTGATATGAGATTTCTTCTCTTCACTTAGAAAACTTTGAAATGTTCAAAGATTTCACAATTTTGGTTTAGAACCAAAGTTTGAAGGAAGATGAAATGAATTTGATCTAACTAAGGTAGCATGTACCTATTAGATGAATTCAAGAAATACCTTATGGAGATATGAATATCATTCCTATCTCAATCCTCCTAATGAACCTGAACTCAATGGAGTTGTATGGAGATACAATTGATCATGTGTGACATGATTTAATCAATGATTAATCCTAGCATAATTATCTCTTAGTTTCCAAAGGTACATATGTAGTAGAGACTACATTATATACTTAATAAGATTCCATGCATGTAAGCTGGAATCTAGCACTAAAGAGTGCTACTTCATTAGGAAAATAAAAGATGGTATTGTATACCTACTTTATGACCTTGAGATTCTTAAAGGATCTCATCTCAAAGAATGTGATTCTTAGAGGATGACTCTCTTGAGAATCAAGATAAAATGAAGTAAAGGAACTCATTTAATCTTGAGAAGATAATGAGGCTCCTGAAATTAGAAACTAAAAGGATAATTAAAGATGAAACACTAATACCTCTTCAAATGAGTTTGAGGATGGATTCCATGTGTCAGTTGAATCTGACAATGATCGGACTTCATGTGATAAAGCTCCTGAGGATCATGACATGAAAAGATGGATGTTAGCAATAAAAGTTTAATGTAGACTTCATATACAAGTGTTGTATATGGACCCTCGAGGATCCACCTATATGGGTAAGACCCATTAAGGTGTAAATGGATCTTCAAGAGAAAGAGGGAACCTGATGAGAAGGTAGAGACCTTCAAGCACGATTCGTAGCCATGAGCTACACACCGAAGAGAAGACATCGCTAGCGATGAGACTTGCTCTCCGGTAACCTTGCTTTAACCCATCAGAATATTGCTAACTATAGCTACACAACTTGACTATGATATCTTCATGATGTGAGTCAAGATTGCATTCCTCTATGAATACCTTTCTGAGGATATTCATATGAAACAGCCCCAGGGCTTCATGGTTGAGGAAAGCAAGGTGTGCAAGCTAAAGAACTCCGTCTTTGGACTAAAATAAGCTTCTTGTAGTTGGAACATAAGATTTGATCAAATTATAAATGTTATGATTTCAAATAGAATCTTGATGAACTATGCGAAGCTTTGTGGGAGTGCCATTGTGTTCATCGTGCTAAATGTAGATATTATCCTGATCATTTGGAATGATCTAAGGATGATAATGATAAGTGTTTTATAATCTGATTATCCCATACCTTGATATATGATCTCAAGGATACCTCTTAGATATTAGTTCTGAAGTCGTTCAGAAGAAAAGAGAAGAGGATATTGGGATCGTCACATTAGTAGTGCACCTTGGACTTATTCCAATTTTTGGAAAAATCTAAGAAAGGCTTCCTTCCCTTAGGATATGGTACTGACCTATCTAAAGGGATAGCACCTCAAAGAGTTGAGGATGTGAATACAAACTGCTTGCACTTGTGCATCAGTTACGAGAAGCTGAGTGTATGCTGGATGTGTACGAATACCAGATGACTGCCATGCAGTGGGAGTAGTAAACTGTTACTAATCCTACTATGGAGATAAAATACTTGAATGCAGTAATAACAAAATCTTCATAGATGATAAGATAGTCTTATCTTCAAGTACTTAAGACTTTATAGATAGTGATCTAAAAGGTCTTAACTTTGGATACCTCTAGAGATAGTGATCTCCAAGGATAAAGGTATTCTGATAAGGATTATGGAAATACTAGTTATAACAATTTATTAAGCAATAGTGTCAAGGACCCTATAATAGCTTTAACAAAATTGAGTATTGGTTGCATGAGATGCAACATTCACATTAGATGTGAGCACTGTTACTGGGGATATGCAAGTGCCGTAAAAGGACTTGGCGTAGTCTCGTGGGAACAAAGTAACTGATCAACTTACCTAGCTATTTTCTTAATAGCCTATGATTGTCACATGAGTGTGGGATTAAATAATTAGCCCATTAATGGCTCTTTAAGCTAGTGGGAGATTGTTGGACATGCGAGCCCACGGCGAGCCATTATGCAATAAATGTTATTGCGAAAATCATTCCCTGATCTGAAATGAAGAATGAATAATTTGCATAATAGGTCCCTTAGTACAATTACGGTTATGTACCATGGCCATCTTGATGATCATACAGCTGTTGATTCAATTATTGAATCATAAAGGCTGGTGCTTGGATGAATATCTAAAGAGTTAGATTGAGGACTCATCAAGCACCGTCAAATGATTATTAAGAGATGATCTCCAGCCTAAGAAGGAGATGGCAATCCTTTCTCTAAAGGCTGATATCTGACCGACCTCTTGATACAGGTCCTCTGCATAGGAATAGAGATTCGGAGGTGTCAAATTAGTTAGGTCAAAGAGTTGACTTAACGAGATCAAGATAACCAAAGTCCTATATCGTATGCTGTCACGATACAGGCACGCATCCTCTGACCGGAGACAGATGTGTTACTATATGTTTGAGTACGTACATTTGGCAGACCAATAGGTTGATGACCTAATCAAGGTCTATACACCGGTGCGCTGGTGTGCATATAAGGGCATATGAGTAGTACGATCTCTCAAAGGGATCATACAAGTTCAGTTACTGAATCGGAAGACATGAGCTCACTCATGAGATATTGGAAAGAATCAAATTCCATGCGCATGGTCGTCTCGCTTTGGAAGCTTGACTGAATTTGTAGGTTTGATATATACTTTTGGAAAGTATATGATCAAGACCTGGGTATGATATATGCTTTTGGAAAGTATATGATCGATACCGACTTCCAATGATCTAATGAGAAACTTACTGATAGAACCCTGAAGTAGACAGTGTAAAGTTGATCAAATACTTCGGATTTATTCTGAGTCTTCCAGTATGCAGGATGTACAGGTATTAGGAATACCTGAGGGTGATGTGATCATAAACGATTGTATAACCATGACGCTTCCATTCCTAGGGAGTGATGAAACGGGTCTGGATTTTAGTGACTCCTCTCAATAGAGAAGTAATCTGATCTTAATCCAAATGTTGGACATTGATCTGAATGTGATTCAGATGCAATGAGAAGATTAGATTGCGGACTTGATTTAATCAAGCTTCTATGGGAGGCCCGCGATATGTATTTGAGATATGATCTCAATATCCATGTCACTATACGTGGAACAATACAATCGCCCTGTCCTTATCTCCAAGTATTCGCAGATAAAGCGCATTATCCTTGAAAGAGTTCACGGATAATTCTATTGTTGATATATGTATCCGAGCAATGAGAAAACGGATAATTAAATATGATTTAATTATCATGAATAATATGAATTTGATTCATATTATAAGGAGAGTTATCTTAGATAATTAAATGTGATTTGATTATCAAAGATGTAAATAATGTGAATGTGATTCATATTATTTGAGCACAAGAGAATAAGTTATCCAATATAATTAAATGTGATTTAGTTATTATGGATAAGAATAATGTGGATAGTAATATCCAATTATTCATAATATATTATAAATGTGATTTATAATGTATTGGAGAGAGTTAAATATAATTTATATTAGTAGATTAATTATTAATGTGTATTGAATACACATTGTCTAATTAATTGAAGATGTAAATTACATTTTGTTTTGGGTTGTGAATATGATTCACAATATTCCAATGTCAAGATTGTAATATTCCCAAAATTAATTGAGAATTATTTTGGTGGATAAAAATCCCAACAAAGAGTTGTTGGAAAATAAGTAGAGAGAAAATCAAGGAGATGTGCAATCTCATGGGAATCCATGAGATTGCCCTCCCATTAGGAAAGGAGGGGGCGGCACCAAATCCCTTATGGGATTGGTGGCCGTCACCTCCCTCTAAAGGGGAAGGTTGATCTCCTTTGTATTTTTCTCTCCTTATTTGATTGATTTAATTTGGTATTAATATTTATTTGATTTATCAAATATATTTTATCAAACTTAAATCACATGTTGTTGGTTTTTACCAACAGTAATCTTGACCATTGGATTGACATAAATCAATCTCATCCATTGATTTTATATGTCACATGGATTGAGATCCATGGAACCCAAAACCCTATAAATAGAGAGGCATACCATGCTCTCTATTTTACACACAATGCTTGAGAAGCATCTCTCTCTCTCTTCTCTCTACTCGACAGCCCTCTCTCTCCCTCTCATGTGGTCGTCCACCATGGATGACCTAAGAGAGGTTCTCCATCGCCGCGGCATCGTCGTTATGCTGCCCGTTCTTCTGCTCGTGGATCTCTGTCTCCTTCGGTGCGCCTCGCTCGTGAAGAAGACGTCGGATCTTGTGTGTTGAGATCAGGAGATCCGCCGCTTGGATCATCAACATGGATTGCGAGAAGCACGCGGTTCATCCCCGCGCTCGCAAGCGTCTCCTCCGTCGGATCGGACTTGAGACAGGAGGTCTCTTCGTTTAGAGACTCGATCGCAACCACGCTTCAAGAGGTAATCCTATTACTTGTTTGTGGTTTAGACGAAACAATCCGAGAAGTGTTCTTGAATCATGTGGTTTCGTCGCATGATTTTTTTTTAAATTCCGCTGCATCGAGCTACTAGTGCAACTAGTCGCTCCTCGTCGTATTCGATACGACGCTTACGCTTCTGTGATGCGCTTGAGGATCTAACCATATCCTTCAGTCGATACAACGACCACGAAATCAATTATTTCTGTCTCTTTTGCAGGAATAAAGAAGTAATCAGATGGTGATTTTTCAGAATGCTAAGCGAGATCTACGGAGTATGGGGTTCGCTTGAAGTTGGGAGAGCACAGTTTCAATCTCCTCTGTGGTGCGGTGTGCGCAAGGTTTTACCCTTGTTAACTCCAAAGCTGTGGTCGAAGATCGGTAATGGGGAGGTTTTCCAGTTCTGGAGAGATGATTGGATAGGGGACGGGTCATTGTGTTTCAGGTACCCGAGGTTGTTTGCTTTGGCAGGAATGAGAGAGTTCTTTGTGGCGCAAGCAGGGGCTTCGGGGACATGGGACCCGCGGTTTTTGCCAATACTATATTCTCAACATTTGGATGATTTAGCCAGGATGCAGTCCAAGCTGCCAGCACCAGATTGTTTCACGGAGGGTAGAGATCATTTTGAATGGGATGGAGGCAGATTCTCGACAACGAAGGCATATAGGGAATTCAAGGGAACCGCAGTGGACATGGATACTGATCTTTGTCAAGATATATAGATTATATGGACCAGTAAGTTTCCGTGCAGAGTTAAGGTCTTCTTATGGTGCATGAGGAGGGGCAAATTGTGTGACAAAGCAAGAAGGGGAAGACTTTTCAGCATTGTGACACTCAGTGAGACAGGTGCATACAAACTGAAAATACTGATCATTTGTTCTTCAGGTGCCCAACGTCAAAATAGATATGGCAGGAGTAGTGGTATCTTGGGTTTCGACTGGAGGCGCTGTTGATTTTTGGAGATCGGTGAGGTCTGTAGGGAGCAGCTCAACATATGATTGCACTCTGCCTTTTGCAGTCCTTTGGGCCATTTCGGACGGAAGAAATGATGTCATTTTCAAAAATCAGAGGTTTTATCCGGAAAATACACTCGCTCATTGTAACTCTCTGTCTCATTTCTGGGCTTTCAGATAATATACTCTTTTTTTCAAGTAATATATTATTCCTACGGTGAATCCCAACTCGCCGCCCTAGCTTTATTAAAAAACAACTTAAAATTATTAAACCCAAGTGTCAGCAGCGAATCTTTACTCTTACCGAGTGTTACAGTAAACCCTAAACTAAACAGGACACCGAGGGTGATGCGTGCGTTGTACTCCATACATATTTCTACTCGGTCGGTGGATCTACAGAGGATTCCTCGCAACCTTTTCATGTTTGAGGATTTACATCAGCAACGTGTAAAGAAGACTAAACAGAGATCTTCCACGTATGAACAGAAGCTGATGAAATACGTCGTTCCGGTATGTCCTCCTTAATTACATCTACGGAAAAATTTCTCTCCCGTAGGCAGAGAGGAGGGCACTGTGATCATAAAGGTTCGTGGAAAATGGGTCTCCGTCGTGGAGCACAGCTTCTGATCAGCAGCAGCCGCCCCCTCTCCGCCGCCTATATATTCTCCACTCTGCCATTCTCCTTCATTAGCTTTGACTCACGTCATTTACCTCTCTACACCTCCCCTATTACTGCATCTATCTGCATATAAAACTGGTAGTCGTACGTAGACTCACCTCCACTTCCATACCGTCCTCTTCAATCCCTACAGTCCTCTGTGACCACAATATCACTTTTATTATATAAAAAAGGTTTATGTCTCAGTTGCTCATGATGTCTAATCCACCACAGTATCACTCGATTCCGAGGATAAAATAATTGGTGTGTTTAGTTCTCATTTAGCCTTATATTATTATGTTTATTGTAACATCCCGACCATCAAACATAGTTTCACATCTAAAATTTATGTTCTAAAATTTATGAAGTGCAGGTGTAGGTTATTAACGATGTAGAATACTACTTTACAACTTGGACTTAAGCATTTTGGATGGTTGTCAAATGATCCATTTTGATCCGAACCCAACAAGTTGTCGTGGTTATTTTTCCTCGATAACGCATCGGGGACCTAATCCTGAAACATTACAAATGGTATCAGAGCTAATTTTCTTCTTATATTCGAAAGGATTACCCGAGAGGTTGAGACATCCTTACAAAGAGATCGGAGGAAAATGCTATCCGGAACGTGCAACACCCATTGTCACTGGGAAAAACTGATGGGACATGTCGTAACGAGGACATTGCGAATATGTGTGTGTGGGGGGGGGGGGGGGGGGTGGGTTGTAACACCCCAATCCTCAAATATATTCCTGCATCTAAAACTCATGGAGTGTGGGTGTGTTATAAATAGTAGGGATTACTACTTGATAACTTGTGCGTAAGCATTTTTGGTGGCTGTCAAAAGATCTATTTGGACTCGAATCCAATAAGTTGTCGCTGATTTTCCTCGATAACGCACTGGGCGACCGCAACCCAGGACGTTAAATTTACCATTGAATATATGGTACTAAATAACGATCAATTTTTTTAATTAACTTGAAAGGTCGGACTAGTCTTCTCCCATTCATAGTAACTAAGACCACAGTTGAATAAGATGGGATCAATTAAGAAGTGGCAGTAGTTATCTGTGCAAATAGTTAGAACAAGAAGGGTGTGTACGTGAATGAAATAGAAAGTAAGAGCTATGGAATAATTGAAGCACTAAATTTGATCAAATAATTAATGGTAAGAGCTATCGAAGGGCTAAATTTGATTAAATAAGTTTTGGAAACTCTATATATAAGAGAAAAAGCACTGGCTCTGAGCAACTACCACATCCAAGATATGCCCAAAACCCTAATTCAAAGATCTCAAGTTGCATCAGTCAGCTCTAGTACACTGCACTGACTAATCTCACCACCACGTCTTCCTCTTGCTCTCAATTGATCATCTTTAACCTCCATTCAGATCAACCCTGCATGGAGAAGATCACGCCGAAGATGATGGAGTCCATCCAGGAGCCGCGTCAAGAGCAGAGGGACCATGACCGGCCCCGACGCCACCCTCTGCCTCCAGAGCGGTGTCCCCGGTGCGATTCCATGAACACCAAGTTCTGCTACTACAACAACTACAGCCTTGCACAGCCGCGATACTTCTGCAAGACCTGCAAGAGGTACTGGACCAAAGGAGGCGCGCTGCGCAACGTACCCTTCGGCGGGAGCGGCCGGAGGGGCAAGAGGCAGCCGCAGGCCTCCTCGTCCCATGAACAGCAGCCTGTAGTACCCATACACCAGCAACTGGCTCTAGGGAGAAGCATGGCCATCGCCACGATGATGGGTAGCACCGAGCAACTTATGAATCAAAATTCATTGGCTTATGAAGGATTATGTGCAATGGGAGGGGGTTTCTTTGGAGTCCAGGCGAGCCAACAGCAGCCTATGCAGGTGGTGCAGCCATCGGTGTTGGCCGCAGCCATGATGGGTAGTGCAAGTTCTAGCAGTAGTGTGCTGGGAGCTGATGGACATGGAGAGGTGGGTGTTGGGGAGATATGCCCATTTGTATTGCCATCACTTCACCTTGAGAACAACCTCTACTATGTGAAGCAGATGTGATAATGACAGGGTATGAAGTGCTTCAGTGGTATGTTTGGTGGTTTTTTTTTTCATCCGTATGAAATATAGTTGTAGCACTTCTAGCGCTTTGTGATTGCCTAGTCTTTTTATAGTACAAGTATCAGTTTGAGTGGTTGTTCTGATCATTGGGATTTAAGGCAAATTTTTTTCCAGGGCAGTCCTGCAGCCGGAACATATGAACAATATAAATTAGCATTACCAAATGTCAGTAAATTCATGTTCTGATGTAAAAATGCCGAAGATAATATCATCAGTATAAGACAAGGATATATTTCTACAAGTCTGTTGAGTATCTTGCTTTCGAACAATGCTGATGTGAGGAGAAAGACGTCATAAAATCTCCATTTTTTTCTTTCTTTAGGAGAAGTGAGATTCCCCAGCAAAAAAAACCTAGAAAGTATCAAACATTAGGATTACATCTCGCGGGGTGTAAAAAACAAAAAGTTAAAATGACCATAATATAGTTTTTTTACCCCCAAAAACCTCCCAACAACAACATCAACACCTTGCATAGGAGCGGATTTTCTGATTACAGCAGTTGTTATATTACCCTCAGCAGTTCTTTCCACATCATCGCCAAGTGTCGTTATTTGTTCCTTTGCTGGGATTGGTTCTTGCTCGTTTTTCCACCAGAAGAGCCCATCGAGTTTATTCCTTTCACAGATGTCGCCTGAATAGAAGAGTCTATTTGATATTGAACTTGAACCAAAGCTGCAACATTTTATCTCAAGAAGAAGAAAAAGCATCCTATTTCTTACAAGATCAAGCACAAATTGGGTAATGTTATTCCCAAATGCACCACGCAAATCAAGGATGCCTCCTGTATATTTTCATCAGATCTGGAGGAATGTTTTGAAACGCAAGATTACATCGTGTTTTCCAAATCAACCACCAAAAAGATGCATTGATGGCAATCAACTGCCAAGGGATCAAGTAAGCATTAGCCCAAGCAGATTTAACATATCGAGATTCGTCTCGTCCAGTTGAAGGTCGCATGTTTGATATATGGATCTGGTGAAGCAACACTCCTCAAACAGATGAAAGTAGTCTTCTT
Source organism: Ottelia alismoides (assembly GCA_037367405.1). Lineage (NCBI taxonomy): Eukaryota > Viridiplantae > Streptophyta > Magnoliopsida > Alismatales > Hydrocharitaceae > Ottelia > Ottelia alismoides. The sequence continues at coordinate 47,967 of JAZKJV010003843.1, read as the reverse complement.
CTTTTTCTTTACAAAGATGGCATTTGTTTGCCAAGGAAATGTTCATGATTTTCAGCTGATCTTGGGTGTTGATTTTTCTGTGTAGCAGTAGCTAACATAAAAAAGGGACCCAAGATATGTAAAGCATCTGGTAGGGAAATGACAGACATCGGTCAAGGTTCTGATAACCGCAAGTCTCTGGGTGATTTGGTTAGCGAGGAATGAGTTGTTATACAGGAGAGAGAGAGATTATGTAGAAAATGTGGTAGGATCCTCCTAGATTCTTGGTTTTTGTAATTACGAATTTTAATCAGTGAATATAAAGTTTTTTGGTGCTTGCCTCTATGGCTTTGCACTCTTTTTCCTCAAAAAAAAAGAGAGACCTTGGGATCGAAAAAAATTAATCAAAACATTTTGTCAAATTTAGATAGGGTTCCCCCATGGCTTAGAAGATTATATATTGCATTGTATAAATTTCTTGGTTTTGGTAGCAATACCGATGGAATTCTACATATATCAATGTGCACGTTCGTAACTGAATTTCTAAGACAATCCAATCGGGTTTTTAATTGTTGGATCAAGCTAAACCATCGTAGCGGCATGTTGTATTTTAGTTTTCTGAACTAATTATTTTTTTGCCTCCCTAAATCGAAGTCCCAAGCTAACCATAGTTTTTTTATTTGGAATTCACCTCCATATTTCACAGAACTCATCTCTAAGAGGATGTTCACTACAAAAAAAATGAGTTGTAGCCACAGAATGTGACTACGGAAACTTGTAGCCACGATAATTCCGTAGCCACTAGTTTCTCGTAGCTACAATTCCGTGGCTAAAGCTTTATACAAGAGTTGTGGCAACGACAAGTTCTGTGGTCACTTGTAGTGGCCACAACATATTCGTGGTTAGAGAACTCTCACGACGAGACTTGTAGCTACGGCTACTGACCACGAAATGTCGGGACCAGAGCCCAATTCCGTGGTCACAAGTCCCACATCCGTGGGCACAATTCTGTAGCCACAACTTGTTTTCCTTGTAGTGGTTGGCCATTGAGGGAGTCAAACCAGAGCAAAGAGTTTGATCCAGAGTTAATGGACTTTGATATGCAATGTTTATGTTTGCGGAACCTTTAAAGTGGGTAGCTCAAAAAGGTGATTCCCCCTTCCAATGGGGTGGAGAATAGAGATGGGATCCCCTTGGAAAAATCAAGCACTAACCACCTGAGATAGCAATGGTTTCTTGAACTCCTTCAAATGGATCTTCAATTTGAAAGAGATTCTTGTTGTTTCAAAGATTGCTTTGACCCAATCAATAAACTAGGATGGGACTTTTGCCACCCGTAGTGATTCTAAAATGAAAGGCAATCTAATTGTGTCTGAAGCCTTTCTAAAGTCGATTTTGAGAAATGAGCAGAAGTTTTTCACTAGTTAAACAAAGCTGCATCGTCCTAAATGAAAAACTCTTCATTCAATATAATTAAATTGGTGTATGGTAATAAATAGTTTACTTTTCGTCGTGTTATCTTCTGCTATTAGGTTCGTAACAATGAATATTATTCATTGCAGACTTATCTTTAATATATATGAATTCGAGCCATTGAACCTTAGATTCGTAAACAGCTCCATTATCACACAGATGTACAAATCGGGTGATACCTAGAGTATGGAAGATTACGCGCCCACCACTTTGATAAACATCCGTATGAGGATCATATATAAAATCCTTACCAATGGACTAGCCCCAAGACTCAATGAAGCAATATTTCCTTCCCAATGTACCTGTTAGAGGGGGAGGTTTGTTGTAGACTGCTTTACATTGGTCTCCATGTTATAAATGATTGTAAAAGATCCAAGGAAAATTCACCATTATTTATTATAAAGATCAACTTTAGAAAGGCATTCGACGCGCTAAATTGGGGCCTCATCCATCAGACCAAAATCCCTCCTTGCATCGAACTAAATTCACTACTTGGATTGAAGCAGTTCTTCAAACCTCTATTCTTTCCTTAAATCTTATCAAAAACAAACTAGCAAACTGGCTTATCACAATATTTCAAATGTAAAAAACTATACTAGCTAGCAAATTACTATCAAAAATATCAAGAGTACTTCATGCTACCCTAATATCCTTTACTTTTTTTCACTTTTTCACCCAGATTGCATATAACCTATATATAATAATTTAGCAATACTTGGACCGTGAAAGCAAGTGTGGATATAGCTACAAGAATGTCGACTTGAATCCTGGAATATTATCCAACTCATTTCACGCATCAACAAAATTGATTTAAGGCAACAGATAATTTGAATAACAATTGTCACATATTCCAATGTTAAAGATGTAACAACTAATATTATTCGTTGTCAAATTATATATTGTTCGTGTAATCAGTAATGAATATCATATTCCTTCATATAACAATAATTTTTCATTGATTTTTAAATTAATTTATATCATTTGTTGCTAAATTTAACAATGATTATAAGAAAAAGTGAACAAATAACTGTTGTTACATGATTCCTCACAAAGAATATAGCAAGCAATTTCAAATGATCAAATATTGATTATTATTCATTATTATATAATTAACTATAGAAGATATAACAATGAATATTGAATATTATTTATTGAATTCGGCCAATTTTGTGGTAGAGTCACTTCATTGCCTTACATTAATCCGTCTCAGTAATCTCTTGTGTGTATTCTCTCTTAAGCTTGTGGGAATGTAGGTGTAATTATTGTCGGAGTAAAAATTGCTCAATTAAGTCTCGACAATGATTATGCAATGTCGAGGAGGTCAAAATATAAGTGTGTGATTGCTATCTTAAAATAATATTTAATGTATTAAGAATAGATAAAATTTGCAAGCACAACGAGGATGCATGATTGAACATGTTAATTTAGTGGGATGGGGTCGTGCACTCACGTATTCCCCTAAAAAGAAATCAATTTTGCTAACCTGATCTTGCGGTATAAATAAGATTGAATTCATTGCCTCGATAGACAAGAGATCAAGTTGGTGAAAATGGAAAAATCTTCTCAATTTTCAACTGCTGCTATGTTGTTGATGCTCTTCTTGGGCACCACCTCCGTAATAAGAATTCTCATGTAGTTTGGCAAGGGTGATGGTGGAGGAGGCGGAAGTGGCGGTTGTGTTTAATCGAAAATTGGGAGGTCATGTTAATTCACAAGGAGAATCAACAGTCGTTTGAGTTCACCTCGCACGAAATCCGGATTAAAACAGCAATTAACATACAATAAATAAATCAAGCAATGAAAGTAAATGCGGAGTTAAAAGTTATTATAACTCTACAAAAGATGTGTATAGTGCAAGTAGTGTAGAGTGTCGAACACAGGAAGCAAGCAGGTAGATCAGGACAAAAATGCTCAAAAATGATTGTGATGTATTTGTCTATATGTGTTATTTTTTGTGGGTTTTTATTTTTTATTTTTTTTTAATTTTAATTTTATATTTATATATTTTGATTTTAATTTTCTGATTTTCTATTTTCTTTTTATATTTTATATATTTTTATTTTCTTTTTCTTTTAATAGAATTAAAAGGCTATATGTAATATAGATAAGAGAGAGATAATATATATACAAAAAATAAGTAAAAATAGGCATAATACAGAAAATAAAATATTTTTTTGGTTTTTTATGATTTTCTAATGTTTTTATGATTTTTCTATATTTTTCTACTTTTTTGATATTTTTAAAGTTCAAAATAATCAAAACAGAGAATAAAATAAAGATCTGAAATTGAAATGGAGATGAAAAATAGTAAATAGGGTCAAAACTCCTCCAAATCAATTTTAAAATAAAGATAATAAAATAAAAAATTAAGAAACAGAAATTATATTTTTTGTATTTTTTAGGGATTTTTAATATTTTTATGAAGATTTTAGGGGTTTTGCAATTTTTATGGGTTTTCTTTTATATTTTTAGTGAATTTTGGTCTGAAGGTAAAAGACACTAAAATACACAAAATGTATTTTTTGGGGAATTTTTTGAAAAGTTTATGTATTTTCTAATGCAAACGGGGATGAAAATGCACGTTTTTTATTTTTAAAAATAATAAAATGCGGTAAAAATGAAAAATAAAAATATGGCGTTAAAGAGTAATGCAACATGAACTTATGCTATTTTTTGGGGATTTTTTAGGATCTTATAGGTGCATCAAACAGATAGAGATAAGAAAAAGAAAATCCAACCCTAACATGGGTATTTCTGTAATTATGCAAAAGATTGAGGGTCACAGTGCAATTTTCCGACAAAATTTATAACTAATTAAAAATATTTCTGGACCAAAAATAAATCCAAAACACGCAGGGTTGTTTTTGCAAATTCGCCAAACTCATGTGCCCGGAGCACGTGACCTAGCAGGGACTGATACGCATTTAACAGAAACCTAAGGGCTAAAATACAAAATTACTATAAATTTGTAGCTGCATAAAAAAGTTTCAGGTCCGGATAGCAATAACAGAAAGCCAAGGGGGTCCTTTGCAAAATAGCCACTCACCTCACGTGCGCGAGTCACGTGAGGTGACGTGGCCAAGGATCTCTTTGTAAATAAGGTAAAGCTTGGGGGCTATGCTATAAAATTTACACAAATATTGAACCACCAAGGGAAGATTATGTACTAAAAGTAAATACAAAATTGCTTGGGGGTGAATCTGGTAAAAAACACAAAGCACTAGAGGATCCGACGGCAGATGCTCTTTCACTTGCCACGTGTTGATGATCCCACGGTTGGTATTGCTTCGCCTGCTGACGGATGAGATTAGATGGATGAAGACGATCGGACGGTGCGGGCGAGCGTGATCCGACGGATGTTGTACACCTGGAGCGTCGGCCTCGATCTAACGACAGGTGCCACAAAGGAAGAACAGGGAAGGAACGTCGGTGAGGCGATCTTCCCCGACTTTGATCCTTGGCCTCCGGTGTGCTGAAGAACTCAAAAATGGCCGACGAGCTCCCTGGATGGTCCTTCTAGCGGTTGGCAGCTCCGAAAATCTCCGACGGTGGCCTGAGGTCACGCGCGAGGGTGGAGGAGCTGGGGGGCTCCAGGTATCACGGCAACTCCTCAAAACGAGCACCAGCTGCTTCTAAAGTCCTTGGACCTGCAAAAAAGAGTTAAGAGGGTCGCGGGCAAACTGCCACGACCCTCCGATGGGCGAAAAGGGCGGAGATGGGACAACGTGGTGAAATGGAAGGTAATCGGAGTGGAGCTCCAGTGAGTGTGTAGCAGAGTGATTTGACGGAAAAGAAAAGAAATGGAGGATGGGGCTTTAATCCTACAACTACGGCAAATAAAAATGCAAGAAAAAATACAGAAAAATGGACCTCAAAGGCTAAGAATGCCTGAGATAGGACCTCGACACCGGTGGCCGACGGAGGTAGGTGGAGACCGCCTTGCGACACGCCTAACTGATGAACACCAAAATTTCCCTAAGACCCGGGTGAAGGTAATGAAACAAGGGTCGTTGCGACCCGGATCTCAGAAGATGTGTCAATCAAGAAAAAGAATCGAACCGCGAAACGAATCGAAAATCAAACAACAAATCAAGCGGTCCTAGCTATGTGATTAACCTGGTATAGCTCCCAGGGTCGAACACAAGGAGCACGGATTGGCCTAGGGCCTACGAAGTAGTGAAAATGAAATAAAAATAAAAGAAAATGTTTTTTAGAGGTTTTTATGAATTTTTATATTTTTTTGGATTTTCAGATTATAAAGAAAATAAAAGAAAGTAAAGTCTGGGCAACTTCAACAATTTATTAAACACACCAAAAATAATGCAAAAATTAAGGAAAAATTGTTTTTATGTTTTTTAAGTTTTTAAGTGTTTTTGGTGAATTTTTGGTATTTTTCTAATGGGTAAATTATTTTCTAAAAATCAAACAGTGCAAAAAATGAAAGGTACTGTCCAGCAAGGCTTAAGACCCAAAAATAAAATATTTAAGGATCTCAAAAAGCCCTGGAGGTAATTTTCCTATAATCTAGAGAGAATAAGGAAAATTTAGGCACCTTAATTATTGTTTTTGGATTTTTAAATTAATTATTATAATTTTTATGGGTTTTTAGGGGTTTTTCAATTTTTAAGGTTTTTAAGTGATGAAAAATAGCCAAAATTGGCTAGAAAATCAAACAACAAGCAAACAACATTATCTAATTTTTTTAGAATTTTTGGAGGTGATTTTATATTTTTTTTGGTATTTTCAAACCTAGACAGTAGCTAAAAAGTAGGTTTTTGAATTTTTAAAAATACTAAACGAAATCAGAAATGTCCTCAAAAATCAATGAAATTCCTACACCATGGCAGGAGCCATGTGTCAAAATCTCATTGGATTTGGAGGTGATTTGATATTTTATTCAAAAATAACAAGTGGGCACTGTGCACAGGGACGAATGTGCAAATACCCGGAAGTCTGGGGGCCTTGGTGCAAAATTCCCAGCAAGTCACGCGCGTGGCGCGTGGATGGGGCACTCAGGGGCCTTTTGGTAATAAAAACCAAGTTTCTGGACTTTTTGGTAACTCGTACCAAAAGTCCAGGGGCTTGGATGCAAAAATCCCACTAAAATCCGCACATGCGCATAAACAACACTCACAGGGGCATAAATGCAATTACCAAAAAGTTATCATTCATTTCAGAACAACCCAGATCTACAGGATAAAAGATGTAAAAAGCCCAGCTAAACACGTGACGAAGCACGTGGTCACATACACACAGGGGCATACATGCAATTAAAACTAAGCACAGGGTCCACCATGCAATTTACCCTACGTAAATAAAGTTCTAAAAATATTTACAGGACTAGAAATAAAACGACAAACTAAGAGGGGGCCCTAAGTAATTTACCCCTTTATTCGTCGACGGCCAGATGCGCGCCACGTGGAAGATCGGTCGGCTCTGGTGCGTTGGCGCTCTTCCTCTTCTTCTCTCGGGCCAAATCGACGCTCCAGAAGGAGCCACGTGGAGGATCGGACGGGTCAGGTCTCAGGTGGATCCCTCTCTCTGCTCTACGGTCCTGATCAGCCCCTCCAGGTGATCGACGGTAGCTGCTCCACGATGAACGGACGGCTGGGATTAAAACTGGAGCGGAGGAGCTATCGGACGGTGCTGGAGGCTCCTCAAAGAACAGGTGGCCGGCGAGGTTCGCCGGCCTCGTGCACGATCTTGGGACCTCCTCAGCTGCCTCTGAAGATCGGAGCAGGTCCGCCTTGGTATGCCGCAGCTGTGGGTGCTATCCGATGGCCCAACCGCGCCCTGGAGGGGCTCCGGCGAGGCTGGCGGCGCGAAGGAGCTGGCTGGAATGTAAGGGGGTCTCAGATGACTCCCTTTGGACCTGCAAAGCAAACCAACAGCTTCGCGGGTCGAGGGCAAAATGCCTCGACCCAAAGAAGCGAAGTGGGGGTGATCGGTGCGGCGGGGCGAAGGAGCTCCGGCGAGCGACAGGTGGTGGAGCTCGACTCCCAGCTCCGGGGCGAGCTGGGTTGAGTGGGAGTGCGAAGAACGTGCGTGAGGAAGTGGCGAAGGTGATGGGGTGCTCCGATGATCGAGATATTAAGCGAGATGGCCGGAATCAGGGAAGCACGTCGGAGAGTGGATTTGGGCGAAATCTGAAATTACACTAAATGGCGGAGCGAAATGGATACTTGGATGATGCGGGAGACTGGGCTGGAGCTTAGCTAGCTCCTGGTCCTTGCGTCAAGGGTCGTCAACGCCCGAGGCTCGAGCTCCGGTCAGACGTCGGAGCACGGCGGCGCAAGGCAGCCGGATCGATGGTCCAAGCACCTCCTCCTCGCTGCGACACCGGTGGATGCAAGCTGTCACCTTGCTGGTTGCGATGGAGCTCACTGGAGAGAGAATGGGGAGCCAAAGATCGATTGAGAGTGCGGCGGAGCTCGGAATATATATGCGTGCAGGTCCGGAAAGGAGGTGGCGGGTAGGGCGAGCTGATGCGCGGATCTCGAGGCCAAAGCTCCGGCGCGCTTCTCGGATGTGACATGGTCATTGCGGACCCGGATTTGGGGTGGATGGAAATCGGGTCATCAAGAGAAAAATCCGAGAAGGCGGGTCGAATGAACAGACCCGGGCTCTGGTGGTCCTGGGGGAGGTGTTGACCGGGGGTCAACAATCCCCCATGGACCAATCAGAGCCCGCCAATTATTGAAATTTTACTTGATTTTTTTGGGGCCTTAAATGGCCGAATTTTCAAAAACTTAAAACACGAAAAATGTTTGTTTTAATTTTTTCTATTTTTTTGTGATTTTTAATTAATTTTTGGAAATTAAAAATAAGGTATATACATAGTAGCTATACATAGGTATATATACACTATATTGATTTTTTATTTTTGATTTTTAATTAGTTATTTTTATACATTTTTATTCCCATTTTATATTTTATTTATTTATAAGATAAAATGAGGAATAAAAGGCTATTTTTATTTTATTTTTATTGTTTATATACATAGGGGAAATAATTATTTATGCACAATTATATACATGGTATATATACAAGATATTTTTGTATTTTTAATTTTGTAATTTTTATTTGATTTTTGTTTTAATTCTTTTTATTTATTTTATGTACAATATATACCATAAAATATTTACAAAAAGTTTTGGAAACAAATAGCTTTATTTACAAGGTGAAATAAGGTAAGGGAGGTGGTCTATGTACATGGTGAAAGGTTCTTTTTGGTATTTTTGATTTTTAGATTTTTATCTTGTTTTTAATAGTTCCTAAGTATATACAAAATATATACAAGTATGTTTTTGGTTGAGGAAAATATTATTTTATTGATTTACATAAATATTTACACATGAGCTCCTATCTCCCTCTACTTGTGGCTTTTATGCGGTCAGGCCCATGCTGAGCCCTCCCTTGGGTTAGGTTGCTCAATATTTATTCTAAATATTTCCCTCTTTTTCTTTTTCTTCTTTATTCTTTTATTTTTGCACAAAGACATGCTAATTATCTAATTTTACAAACATGCATGCTTTTGCTAACTAACCCTATTTACACATATCTACATGCATTTGCATAGGTTTTTGTAGCTAAAATATAAGAATAAAGAGTGATGAATGGGTATTCATCACCCCCCTATACTATACTTTGCTAGTCCCTTAGCAAACACTTATTTGAAAAAGAAGTGCAAAAGAAAGAAAAAGAAAAAGAAAAAGAGAATGTACATGGATCAAGGTTGATTATTAAACTTGCCTTCATTAAATTGAGGTATGGAGCTTAATCAGATCTTTGGATTATTGATGTGTCGGAACCTTATTTAGACTTAAGCTTAAAACCTAACAGCCTCCAAGTTCCACTATTCTATAACCAAGACTCCTCAATGCTCCAGATCAGAACAAGTCATCAACTACAAACCCTGAAGACCATGAATCTTTTCTTGTCCTGTGAAAGTGAGGTCTAAGCTCTCCACCTCAGGAAATGGCAACTTGACAACCCTCCCTAACAAGGTAACTCTATGACCTCAATCTGGCCACTCTTTCCTCGAGGAGCGGGGTATTCCCTTCTAAGTTCAAGTACAACCGGCTCAAGAAGAGGGGGAAGAAGAGAATGGGCCAAGGCCAGTGTAGCCAAGTACCCTTGGGAGCTTGACCAGTGTAGCCAAGTCTCCCTGCTGCAAGCTACAACAGGTGGATCATGAAACCAAGCTTTGCTTATTGCACTTATATACATACTCCGGTGGGATTATCATTTTCTCTCAGACCCACCACTTTTTTGGAGTTCTTTTCTTTTTCACATTTTTTTTTCGAGTGCATCTATACAACATGTACATGTGCAGCATATATACAAGGAGTTTTTCCTCTTGAGCCAGTAGACCATCCCTCCTTTGAAGCTTTATCGCAACCCACAACTCCCGTCGTTAGACCTCATGGCAACCAGACCAAGTTGAGACGCACTTCCTTCACTAAATGAAGAAGAGAGGTTCCGCCTAGAAGTACTACCCTCATATGCTACCCCAAGTCAAGGAAGACTGCCTCCTCACCATCTCATCCGTAGAGAGCTCGGTGCATAGTGCGGTTGTCCAAGTAAAGCCATAATCTACATGAGTCATGTGTTGTTGTTAAGTGCTCTACTTAGGCTCATTGAGATGACATGTGATCATAGCCTAGTGGACTCAAAGAATTAAGTCACCATGGACCTGAAAAGCCTTAAACCTAAGTCCTATAAGGTTCCTCTTAGAAGTTAGGTGGATTAAGATCTTAATCAAGCTCCATTTCTCAATTTGATTCCAGGCTAGTTTAAGTGTCAACTATCATCCAAGAAAAACTATATACATATGTACAAAAAGATGCATATTTACACAAATTTTACAATCATGCAAAATTTTTGAAAAATGTTTTGAAATCATGAATGATGATGCATGAAGTGCAAGTTTTGCAAAAAGGTATTTACACACATTTACACAAGATTTTTTGCAAACTTTTGATTTTCAAAACATTTTGGAAAATTTTGTACTATATACATAATTTTGATACAGAAAATATTTACACAAGCTTTACACACAAAAGTTTTTTTGAAATCATTTTTACAAAAATAATTTGTACACTAGCTATGTATGTGCAAATAAAAGAAGATTATGTACATGAAAATTTTTTAATTTTTGTGGTTTTTAGCCATTTTTATTTATTAACATACTCACACAAAGTACGAGTTATGGCTAAAGTATATATGAAATATATACACACCCCCCTATACTTAGCTCGAACGATGTCCTCAGAGTCAAGAGCGATGAAGAAGACATAACTCGTGCTATGTGTAGGGAAGTGAAAAGAAAAGCTATACAAAAGGAGAATGAAAAGTCAAAAGGTTCTCGGGTCTCCCCCCTATACTTAGGATCAAGTAATCCTAAGTATAGCAGGCTGTATACTAAGGGAGAACCGAGTGGAGAATGTACCGGGTCTACCCCCCCTATACTTAGGGTGAAATGCCCCTAAGTATAGGCAGCAAAACAGGGGTAAACAGAAACAAAAGAAATACCCAAAATGTCTCACATCCCCCTATACTTAGGGTAAGATATCCCTAAGTATAGGCAGCAAAACAGGGGTAGACAGACACGAAGAAAATCATGAATATATGCAAGAAGGAGGACATCACTCCCCCTATACTTAAGGTGAAGAACCTTAAGTATGGGCAACAACAGGAGTGATGGAACAGAACGAAAAACAACCTGGTGTTTTCACCCCCTATACTTAGGAAGAGGAATATCCTAAGTATAGCAAAGATAATCCTAAGCGAGACCTGGGGTGAAAACAAGAACGGAAGAAAGAAGGATCAAAATAAGACGACACACGTATATACAAAAGAGTACAATGTTGAGGTGCCTCTCAACAAGCGCTAGATTTTACGCCCCTAGCTGGGCGCAAAGGCTAGGATAATGCAGTATCAAGGTTCAGGACGGCATCGGTAAGGCGAATGCCGTACTGTCGCCGCAGTCTTCGGTGTGAGAACAACGACGAACTCAACAGCGTAAAGTATGACACCCAGGTATGCAATCAAGCGGGTGTCTGCTACCGGCCAAAGATATGGAAATAAGTGATCGGGATACGGTAGCACAAAGGAAATCATCGGCTCTGGTTCAGACTGGATTAGAAATGCGGAGCCGAAGAAATCAAACGTGGAGAAGGATGGATCAGTCATGGAATCCTCCACGTCAATCATCGTCTCAAAAAGGTATGGACAATCAAGATCAGGAGACTCTCTAAACAGACTGATATCCGATGAATAGAATGAAAGGAGATCAGGCAGATCATCGAATATCTCCAGGATGGGCTCATCCTCGCGAGGGTCGTCGAGGTGAGAAGACTCGGAATCAGAATGATCAAAAGACTCGGTTCCGTGTTCTGCCAGATCGGAAACACTCTCAGTGGGTGAAACCGAGTACTCATCGAGTGCGGCATCCTCCCGCAGATAACCCTCCGGGGAGAGATGCAGGATCAGAAGTGAGAAGAAGAGGATCGGGATCTAGGTAGGCATCTGCGCTACTATCAAGTGTCCACTCAGTGCACCAGGCTGCATCATCATCTGAAGTGTAAGTCTCGGCAATCTGGAAGCAGGAGAAGGAACTCGTCAACACCGCGGAAGCTGGCAAAGTGTCTGCAGCTGATCCTCGCTCTGCGGCTATGCTGGCTGTCAGCTGGTCCTCAGGAAGTGTATCTCTCTCAACACAAAGTGGAGGACAAAAGGCTCGAGGACGGGACTCTCTATGTCTGTACTCTCAAAGTGTTGTCCCTCCTCAAGCTGTGGCTGCTGGGCTGAATCCTGGTGACTGTCTGCATCCAAGAAGTGTCTCTGCAGAAAGGAGACTGACTCCTCCGGGACTGGAATCTGAAGTGTCTGAATCAACGGCTGCAAAAGCTGGGGCTCCTCCGGCTCTTGGAGTATCAGAAGATCTGATATCCAAGATTCGTCAACAGAGAACTCTGGGGCTGACTCGAACTCCAACTGGAAAGCCAACGGGAACTCAAGTAGACTCTGGGTCCGAACCTCTGCTATCGCTGTCATCTCCTCTGTCACTGGTGCGACATCATCCAAATCCTCGGACTGGTGTGTAGAAGCTGAATCACCATGTAAAGTGACACACCGCACTGGTACAACATCGTCCATATGTGTTGTCCCGACCAAGGCATCTCGTGTAGAAGAACTCTGTGAAAGTAGCCTCGAGATGATATCCAGAAGGTGAATGTCGGGACTGCGGTGTGAACCACCACATGTGGTAATCACCAGTGCTATCTGCTCTGCGGTCATCCCCCGTATGGAGATCTCTATCAAGTCTGTAAGTGGAAGTCCGTGCTCTGGAAATCTCCTCAAGAGGTCAAGAAACCTCGACCATGCCTCGTGCAATGGCTCCAGGGGGTCAACTGAAAAGTCCATGATCAAAGACCGCATAAACTCTGCTCTACGTGGAGGGAAGTATTTCTGTAGAAACTCTCGGCGTAGCTCTCCCCACGTCTCGAATGTCCTCCCCAATCGTCGGTTCCATCTCATGGCTCTGTCGTGAAGCGTGAATGGGAAGGTCCTGCTCATCAGCTCCTCTGCAGTGACGTCTGAATATCTCTGTGCTCTACAAAACTCCTCGAAAGCTGACAGGTGAAGATAAGTCTCCTCGTGCGCCTCTCCTGAAAATGTCGGCAGTCGCTGAACGTAATCCAAATCCAAGACGAATGGACCTAGTGTAGAAGCTGACTGAGCTCCATGTGCTATCTGCTCCTCCATCCCTCCGGAATAGGATATGTCTGCTAATCTCCACTGCTCTCTCTGGTCACCAATGGAGTGCGCTCTCAACTCAGCAACAGCATCGTCCGGGTCTCGCATCTGCTCTAGCTGGTATCCTCGGACGTCTAGCACAGCATGCCCAGAGTGATGAGATGAAAGGGAGGGAGGGAGCGGGAGGTTGGTCGGAGATCCGACCTCCCTAGAAGGTGGACTGGAGTGATGGTCAGAAGACGGAGAAGAAGCCGTAAGAGTCGGCTCAAAGTGAGGGGGATCCATCATCCAGGGGTAAAGGAGAAGAAGGTGGAATGAAGGGAGGTGAGGGAGGGGAATAGAAGGAAGATGAGAAATGATCGAAGGGATCTGGCAATCAAACAAGATAAACAAGCAAACCCCCAATTCACCTACGCACACAGAGCTGAAGACCGAAGGGATCGGTCAATTATCTTGTCAATTTTATTTTAGGTGATCATCCAGTCTATCAGAGCGATTTACGTGAGGTAAATAGGTATCCAAATCTCTCTCAACCGACTGTCCCGTACTGAAAGCCGGTAATCAGTCAAGAAAAGATCGGAGGCTCTATCCTAATGTGCGGATCACTCTCTCGCTCATCCAAACCAGACAAGGAGGGGGTTACTCTCCCCAAGACAGATTTTCAGTGAAGTGTCTTTTAGGTCAAGTATGATTAGCAGTCCCGATTTTATTGTTTTTGTTTTTAGATATTTTTCAATAAAAAGAAACGCCTAACGAATTTTTCGATTCTCCTGATTATTAAGTCCAAAAACGGGGGGAGAAGACGAAAAAGCCGATGCACGTGAAATCAATGATGCATGCTGAGTAAGAAATGCGTACCTGCCGCCAGCACTCTACATGCAAAGTGATCCGCGCATAAAATAAAGACAGAAAAGTAAACTAAGCTATATGATGCAACGGTAAAAAGCCGAGTCCTAAGACAAGCAACTTCTATTGATCGTGAAGAACAATAATTAGTTAACCGAATCGAGTCCGGAGTCCGATCTTGGGAGTCACTCGGTGCCCGCCACAACGGGTCCTGCCAGCGCTGTATGTGACTCCTAACGGCACGTGGTCTCAAATCTAATTAAACTAACTTTTTTAGTGAATTTTAGTAAGGTCCAATTACGTTCTATAGGAACAGATATTCTATTAAGTGTTGGGCCTTAGAAATCTTACGTCACAATCAACAAAAATCCTATGTCTAGGGGCTCGAGCAAAAACCGCAAAAAATCCGGAAAATGACAGTAAGAAAAGAAAAAGAAAACCGCGTAAAAAGCCGCGAAAAACCGAGGGGTCCTAATGGGTCCCCCGAGCACGCCGGTGCTCGGCGAAACAGACCCGCTACGGTCTCAAGTGTCGAAAAGAGTCCAAACAGTCTCAGAGTCCTGTATTATTACAATTAATAATAAATGAATAAAATTCTAGCCTACTGCCTCACTCCACTCAACTCTCTCCTCTCGCTCTCTCCTGCGGCTTCGTAGAGAAAGAAAAGCCGCCTCCGAATGCCGCGGCTGCACCGGCTCCTCGAGAGTCGCCTCCGCGGTCCTCGGGCCCTCGCAAGAAAACAGGAAGAGTGGTCAGACCAATAAAATAATCAAATAATAAATGAAAATAAAAGCAAGGGTATATGTGCAAAAATGAGAAATAAAATAGTCACACAAAATCAAACAAAAATAAAAAGAAAAGAAAATCAAAATAAAACAAAATAAAATAAAAAGAAAATCGACACAAAAACCGCGAAAAGCCGCGAGCTCCGAAGAGCCGCGAAAAAAACTGCGAAAACAAAAACGAAAATCAAAACTAAAACACTACTAAGCCGTGCTCCCCGGCAACGACGCCATTCTGATGAACACCAAAATTTCCCTAAGACCCGGGTGAAGGTAATGAAACAAGGGTCGTTGCGACCCGGATCTCAGAAGATGTGTCAATCAAGAAAAAGAATCGAACCGCGAAACGAATCGAAAATCAAACAACAAATCAAGCGGTCCTAGCTATGTGATTAACCTGGTATAGCTCCCAGGGTCGAACACAAGGAGCACGGATTGGCCTAGGGCCTACGAAGTAGTGAAAATGAAATAAAAATAAAAGAAAATGTTTTTTAGAGGTTTTTATGAATTTTTATATTTTTTTTTGGATTTTCAGATTATAAAGAAAATAAAAGAAAGTAAAGTCTGGGCAACTTCAACAATTTATTAAACACACCAAAAATAATGCAAAAATTAAGGAAAAATTGTTTTTATGTTTTTTAAGTTTTTAAGTGTTTTTGGTGAATTTTTGGTATTTTTCTAATGGGTAAATTATTTTCTAAAAATCAAACAGTGCGAAAAATGAAAGGTACTGTCCAGCAAGGCTTAAGACCCAAAAATAAAATATTTAAGGATCTCAAAAAGCCCTGGAGGTAATTTTCCTATAATTTAGAGAGAATAAGGAAAATTTAGGCACCTTAATTATTATTTTTGGATTTTTAAATTAATTATTATAGTTTTTATGGGTTTTTAGGGGTTTTTCAATTTTTAAGGTTTTTAAGTGATGAAAAATAGCCAAAATTGGCTAGAAAATCAAACAACAAGCAAACAACATTATCTAATTTTTTTAGAATTTTTGGAGGTGATTTTATATTTTTTTTGGTATTTTCAAACCTAGACAGTAGCTAAAAAGTAGGTTTTTGAATTTTTAAAAATACTAAACGAAATCAGAAATGTCCTCAAAAATCACTGAAATTCCTGCACCATGGCAGGAGCCATGTGTCAAAATCTCATTGGATTTGGAGGTGATTTGATATTTTATTTAAAAATAATAAGTGGGCACTGTGCACAGGGACGAATGTGCAAATACCCGGAAGTCTGGGGGCCTTGGTGCAAAATTCCCAGCAAGTCACGCGCGTGGCGCGTGGCTGGGGCACTCAGGGGCCTTTTGGTAATAAAAACCAAGTTTCTGGACTTTTTGGTAACTCGTACCAAAAGTCCAGGGGCTTGGATGCAAAAATCCCACTAAAATCCGCACATGCGCATAAACAACACTCACAGGGGCATAAATGCAATTACCAAAAAGTTATCATTCATTTCAGAACAACCCAGATCTACAGGATAAAAGATGTAAAAAGCCCAGCTAAACACGTGACGAAGCACGTGGTCACATACACACAGGGGCATACATGCAATTAAAACTAAGCACAGGGTCCACCATGCAATTTACCCTACGTAAATAAAGTTCTAAAAATATTTACAGGACTAGAAATAAAACGAAAAACTAAGAGGGGGCCCTAAGTAATTTACCCCTTTATTCGTCGACGGCCAGATGCGCGCCACGTGGAAGATCGGTCGGCTCTGGTGCGTTGGCGCTCTTCCTCTTCTTCTCTCGGGCCAAATCGACGCTCCAGAAGGAGCCACGTGGAGGATCGGACGGGTCAGGTCTCAGGTGGCTCCCTCTCTCTGCTCTACGGTCCTGATCAGCCCCTCCAGGTGATCGACGGTAGCTGCTCAACGATGAACGGACGGCTGGGATTAAAACTGGAGCGGAGGAGCTATCGGACGGTGCTGGAGGCTCCTCGAAGAACAGGTGGCCGGCGAGGTTCGCCGGCCTCGTGCACGAGCTTGGGACCTCCTCAGCTGCCTCTGAAGATCGGAGCAGGTCCGCCTTGGTATGCCGCAGCTGTGGGTGCTATCCGATGGCCCAACCGCACCCTGGAGGGGCTCCGGCGAGGCTGGCGGCGTGAAGGAGCTGGCTGGAATGTAAGGGGGTCTCAGATGACTCCCTTTGGACCTGCAAAGCAAACCAACAGCTTCGCGGGTCGAGGGCAAAATGCCTCGACCCAAAGAAGCGAAGTGGGGGTGATCGGTGCGGCGGGGCGAAGGAGCTCCGGCGAGCGACAGGTGGTGGAGCTCGACTCCCAGCTCCGGGGCGAGCTGGGTTGAGTGGGAGTGCGAAGAACGTGCGTGAGGAAGTGGCGAAGGTGATGGGGTGCTCCGATGATCGAGATATTAAGCGAGATGGCCGGAATCAGGGAAGCACGTCGGAGAGTGGATTTGGGCGAAATCTGAAATTACACTAAATTGCGGAGCGAAATGGATACCTAGATGATGCGGGAGACTGGGCTGGAGCTTAGCTAGCTCCTGGTCCTTGCCTCAAGGGTCGTCAACGCCCGAGGCTCGAGCTCCGGTCAGACGTCGGAGCACGGCGGCGCAAGGCAGCCGGATCGATGGTCTAAGCACCTCCTCCTCGCTGCGACACCGGTGGATGCAAGCTGTCACCTTGCTGGTTGCGATGGAGCTCACTGGAGAGAGAATGGGGAGCCAAAGATCGATTGAGAGTGCGGCGGAGCTCGGAATATATATGCGTGCAGGTCCGGAAAGGAGGTGGCGGATAGGGCGAGCTGATGCGCGGATCTCGAGGCCAAAGCTCCGGCGCGCTTCTCGGATGTGACATGGTCATTGCGGACCCGGATTTGGGGTGGATGGAAATCAGGTCATCAAGAGAAAAATCCGAGAAGGCGGGTCGAATGAACAGACCCGGGCTCTGGTGGTCCTGGGGGAGGTGTTGACCGGGGGTCAACAATCCCCCGTGGACCAATCAGAGCCCGCCAATTATTGAAATTTTACTTGATTTTTTTGGGGCCTTAAATGGCCGAATTTTCAAAAACTTAAAACACGAAAAATGTTTGTTTTAATTTTTTCTATTTTTTTGTGATTTTTAATTAATTTTTGGAAATTAAAAATAAGGTATATACATAGTAGCTATACATAGGTATATATACACTATATTGATTTTTGATTTTTGATTTTTAATTAGTTATTTTTATACATTTTTATTCCCATTTTATATTTTATTTATTTATAAGATAAAATGAGGAATAAAAGGCTATTTTTATTTTATTTTTATTGTTTATATACATAGGGGAAATAATTATTTATGCACAATTATATACATGGTATATATACAAGATATTTTTGTATTTTTAATTTTGTAATTTTTATTTGATTTTTGTTTTAATTCTTTTTATTTATTTTATGTACAATATATACCATAAAATATTTACAAAAAGTTTTGGAAACAAATAGCTTTATTTACAAGGTGAAATAAGGTAAGGGAGGTGGTCTATGTACATGGTGAAAGGTTCTTTTTGGTATTTTTGATTTTTAGATTTTTATCTTGTTTTTAATAGTTCCTAAGTATATACAAAATATATACAAGTATGTTTTTGGTTGAGGAAAATATTATTTTATTGATTTACATAAATATTTACACATGAGCTCCTATCTCCCTCTACTTGTGGCTTTTATGCGGTCAGGCCCATGCTGAAACCTCCCTTGGGTTAGGTTGCTCAATATTTATTCTAAATATTTCCCTCTTTTTCTTTTTCTTCTTTATTCTTTTATTTTTGCACAAAAACATGCTAATTATCTAATTTTACAAACATGCATGCTTTTGCTAACTAACCCTATTTACACATATCTACATGCATTTGCATAGGTTTTTGTAGCTAAAATATAAGAATAAAGAGTGATGAATGGGTATTCATCACTAACCCGGTTCCAGGGAGCTGGAGGAGCTCCTGTCATGAGCTCCAGTCCTAAGCTCGCCATAAAGAGGGAAAAAATGGTCAGAAGAGGGTTCAAAAGATGAATGGCGTCGGTTTGGGTTTTTGTATAGGGTGAACGAAGCGGCAAGAAGAATGAGGCATTGGGAGCGAATCGATTATCCAAATATCGATATTAGCTGATGGCGTGAATCATCGATCTAAGGGGAAGAAAAGTCAAGAAGACTTCGACATGAAATGGTGAAAGATCTTGCCTCGAAAAAATTGTGAATATGGACAAAAACTAAGGTTCTGACGAAATGGCAGGCGCGGGTTAGAGAGTTGATCGCGGGTCAACTCTCCGACCCTCCTGGTTGGCCCACGTGGACCAACCAGGAAAAAGCCTGGAGAAAAGAATTGGAAATTCATTTAAAAATAATAATTGATTTAATTAATTGTATGCTATTAAATAAAAATGTTAAATGTTTATATTTTATAAATCATTTTATTATGTTTTTTATTTATTTTTTAGAGGTTAAAACTATATGATGACGCGCCTGACAATCGGGTTAAGTATGTAAATAAAAATGGTCGTTGTGACCCAAATCACCAAGCGCGGTCAATCGAGAAAAATGATAAAACCACTCGGAAAAGATGAAATCGATGAAAACAATGTAAGCGGTCTTTCGCTATTCTTTTTACCTGGTATAGCGACCAGGGTCGAACACAAGGAGCACGATTGAAAAACTAAGTAGTCAATTTTCAGAAATGCTAATTTTTTAGTGGTTTTTGGATTTTATAATTTTTTTTATTTTTAAAAGAAGCACAAACGAAGAAAAGTGATAAAATAAAACACACATGTTTTAAAATATTTTTGGTAAATTTTTCGTAATTTTCTGATGTTTTTGGAATTTTATAAAAATGAGACAATACAAAACAACGAGACTATTCACAACCAGGAGTATTTTTCAATTTAAAAGTTCCTTAAACGCTCAAAAATCCAGGAGATTATTTTTAAAAAAGTTCAAAGCAATATCTACAAAAGAGACCAAAATCACTATTTTTGGATTTTTCTACAATTTTCTGCAATTTTTTTTAAGATTCTTCGTATTTTACATTTTTTTTGAGTTTTGTAAATGAAAAATGCACAAAACTTGGACAGAAATTAAAACACAACAAAATACACCTTCAGAAATTTTTATGGAATTTTTAACACTTTTTCGATTTTTATGAATTTCACAATTATGGACAGACAAAATACCACTGTTTTTGATTTTTTAAATAAATCAAATGACAACAAAATTTGATGAAAACTTTATACAATGACAAGCACTATTGCAGGAGCATATACAAATTTTTGCAAAATTTTAGAAGCATAAAAATATTTATTGCAGTCAAAAATAACAAGCAAATCGAAATCTGAGATCACAGGGACCAAAATACCATTTGTTCAAAGTTTTTACAATAATATTCAACAAGAAATAAAATTGAGTCAGCAATGAGAATTTACCCAATTGAGGATGTTGTCCAGCATGTGACTTGAGTCAGGTGGGACTTCTTTGCTACTTTGGGAACCTCTAGGGGTATCTTCACAATTTTTCCTTTTTTTTAATAAAACCCTAGGGTTCTCTTGTCATCTTCGTTTCCAATCAAGAGGGCTTAAGGAGCCGTCGCCGTTCACCACCAAGGGGGAGGAGAGATGGGGTGCCGCACGGTCGCGCGGGGGTGTTCCGTGCGCGGAGGCGCGGATCTGGCAGCTGCGGGGCAGCACCGCCTGGTGATGGAGATCCGCGAGGCAGGAGGAGGTGCGGTGGTCGACGGATTGCGCAGGCGGAGCAGCCCGCCTGGGAGATGGCGCAACGATGGAGCGGCGGCCGAGGACGCGTACGGCGGGGCGGCACTGGAGGTTCACGGAGGGGGAGACCGCGCGCGGAGCCGCGCGGGGCGACCAGCGCGGGAGGCTGCGGTCAGTGCGCCTGGAGGCCAGAGGGGGGCCGCGGCTTGGACGAAGGGCGCGGGGCAGCCTTGGCGAGGATGGAAGAGGCGGCGGGGCCGCCGCTGGGAGGAGGCGCGGGCTGCGGGGCGCCGGCGGTTGGGTGCTGGTGCCCGCGGTGGCGCGGTGCAGTCGGAGGGAAGACCCGCGCAGAGGGGCTCACAGTGGCACGGGATCCGCGCGTGCGCGGAGGGGGGCTCCGTTCCAGGCGGACGACGGGAAGGTGGTTCGCTCAGGCCGACGATGGCGGAAGAGCGCCGCTCAGTGCGCGCGTGCGCCTGGGCGGTTGAAGGATCTGTGTTTTTTTTATTATTATATTTTTTATTTTTTTATTTTGTAACCTGCAGGAAAAGGTTAAAACATGTATTTTTTTGTTTTGTTTTTTTTAAACTGCAAAGTTAATCAGGAAGCTGTAAAAGAATTTTTTTTATTTTTTATATTTTCTTCCTGCAAAACAAAATGTTAGAAAGAACACTATAATATTTTGTTGATATATTTTTTTATCCTGCAAAACAGTGGTTAGTGATAAAAAATAATTTTTTATTTGTTTTTTTATTTATTTCTGCAAAATAAATGTTAGAGAAAAAAAAAGTAAAAACCAAAATATTTTTTTTATTCTTCCTGCAAAAACATACTTGGAATAAAAAGGAAAAATAATTATTTTTTATTTATATACAAAAATGGATGTGTGAACGGGTTCAAATCCGCGAAATGGGAGAAAGATCCGTGAATCCGACCACCGTACGTGGTCGGATGTGAGAGGTTGCGCGAGGTAGAAATTGAATGTGTAGGGATCAGAAAATGAGATGGTAATCGGCGTCGGTTGTGGATCAAAGGTGGTGGAAGTTTTTATGATTTTTAATCTAAAGATTAACTATATCTAAACAAAAATCTAAGCCTACAATTTACCTAGGAAAAACGACAAGTAAAAGTGGATCTCACCTCGGGGATCGGACAAGCCATGATGGCCTCGACGAAGCACAAATCTCTGTCACCGACTGGATCGGAGGCTAGGACCCTCTTCAACAAGAAACCTCTCGGAAACCGGGCTCCTCTCCGCCAAAGATCGATCAAATGTGAATGAGGGAGGAGGAGCCCATTAAAAAGAGGCAAAAAATCAAAAAAAGGAAAATATTTACAAAAAAGGAATGTGTTTATTGGATGGATTAATAAAATAATTAAATTAATAATTAATTAAATAATTAATTACGAAATTCGAAATTAATAAATTAAATAAATTAATAAATTAATTGGAAATTAATTGGCCACCTTAATGGTGGCCATTAAAGGTACGAAATCAAATCATATATATATGGTAGCTTATTAAGTCACATAAATCAAATAAAATCAAATGATTAAATACAAAATTCGGAATTAATTTAAATTAATTAATTAATGTTAGGTAATTAAATTTTTTGGTGGATTTTATAAATGGAAGTTAGTGGCATACATATATTATATACATAAGATATAATGTACATAGGTGCAAATAAGGAAATAATTTTTATACAAGATTTTTTTTATTTTAATTTTTTTTTAATTTTTATTTTTATTGAAAACAATATTTATAATATATACATTAAGTAAAAATAAATATTAATAATTATATACACAGATATATGGGTAAACTGCACAATACACCCCAGAAAACCGACTTTTTAACCGTGACTCCTAAAAATACGAAACCACAGCCATTTGAAAGATAATTTAATTTATAGTATTATGGAAGTGAGTTTGGTTCGATTTGAGCTCATGTGGAGCCGGAATTGATGTTTTAATTATCGCATTACGGCTTTTTCTAGGTGTAATTATTTACAATATATACATTTTTTTATTTTACAAATATTTTTATTATTTACAATACAAATTTATTTACAACTTTTATTTACAAAAGTAAGTGGTTTGAAGTCAAATTATATACAAATAAAAGTTTTATACAAATATACATGAAAAATATGTACAAGACATTTTTTTGGATTTTCTGACAAACAACCTTATCTCCCCCTACTTTATTCCTGGTCGATCAGGTCAAGTCTTGACCTTCTCTCGGGGTTTGGGTCAGTCTGTATTTATTGCATAAATACCTCCTTTTCTTTTTCTTTTCTTCTTTATTCTTTTATTTATGTACAAAAAGTGTTAAAAATGCATAATTAACAAATGCATGCAAAATGGTAATTTTATGGAATTAGTGGTTATTTACAGGTATTTGACTAAGGAAACGATGCTAAAATAAAAGAATAAAGGCGATGAATCGTAGATTCATCATTCCCCTATACTTTACCTTTGCTAGTCCCTTAGCAAACACTTATTTGGAAAATAAGTGAAAATAAAAATAAAGAAAAGAAAAAGGAAAGAAGTTAGAACGATGTTGACTTTCAAACTTATCTTCATAAAAATGTAGTCTGGAGCTCTGTCGGACCTTTGGATTATTAGTGTGTCGGAACCTTAATGGGACATGGAATTAAAACCTAACAGACTCTAAGTTCCATAAGACTCCTATTTAGGTCTCCTCAACAGTCAGATCAGAACAAGTCTACAGACACAAATTCTTATGACTATGAATCTTTTCTTGTACGTGTAAGTGAAATTTAGCTCTT
Organism: Ottelia alismoides; assembly: GCA_037367405.1. NCBI lineage: Eukaryota > Viridiplantae > Streptophyta > Magnoliopsida > Alismatales > Hydrocharitaceae > Ottelia > Ottelia alismoides. Next base: position 24,629 of record JAZKJV010003843.1, on the reverse strand, counting down.
CATCTCAAAAGTAGCAAAGATTCAGCCTCTCTCAACAAGGTAACTCAATAACCCGGTCTGGAAACTCTTTCCTCGAGGAGCGGGGATATTCCCTTCTAAGTTCAAGTACAACCAGCTCAAGAAGAGGGGATGGAGAAGAGAATGGACGGTAACCAGTGTAGTTACCTATCCTTGGATGCATGACCAGTGTAGCCATGTCACCCGCTGCAAGCTCATAAATATATGACTTTGAAGCTCTTATTCCTCTTTTTTTTTTACAGGCATTTTATTTTTCTTTCAGGCCTGTTCACTTTTGGAGATTTTGCTTTTTTTTTCTTCTTTTTTTTTGAAATATATACAAGGTGCAGCATGTACATAAGGAGTTTTTTCTCTTGAGCCAGTAGACTATCCCTCTTTTGAAGTATTATTGCAACCCCACAACTCCTGTCTTTAGACCTCAACATCACCAAACTAGGTTGAGACACACTTCCCTCCCTAGAGGAGGACGAGAGGTTCAGATGTACTACCCTCGTATGCTACCCCAAGCCAAAAGATTCTTCTCCCTCACTACCTCATCCATGAAGAGCTACGTGTAAAGTGCATTGTCCAAGGTAAGCCACGGTCTGAAAGAATCATGTGTGTGTTGTTAAATGTTCCACTTAAACTCATCAAGATGACCTGTGAACATAGTCTTATGGACTCAAAGAATTAAGTCACTAGGACCTGAAAAGTCTTAACTCCAAATTTTATAAGGTTCCTCTGAAATTAAGTGCATTAAGGTCCAATTAAGCTCCATTCTTCAAATTTATTCCAGACTTAGTCTAAATGTCAAAATCATCCTGAAAAATGCTCATGCAAATGCAAGAAAATATGTACATGCAAGGAAAAGAAAACAAAATCTTTTTGTGAAACAATTTTCAAAATTTTGAAATTTTTATGGATTTTTTTTTGAAAAATGATGCACATGCAAAAAGTTTTTTTTTGCAAATAGTCAGTATTATATACAAGTATATACAAGAGATTTTTTTTAAATAAGGGAAAAGATTCATATTTACACAAGAGTGAGTTGGTTATTTTACAAGAATGAGATGCAAGAATTTATAACTTGAGTAATTTATACAAGTATATACAGAGTTGGTTTTTTTTAATCATTTTTTTTATTTTCTTTACAAGTTTTTTTTGAGTATTTACACAGTGTTTTAGCCATATTAAAAATAATATGAAAGTACGAGTTATGGCTAAAGTATATATATATAATATATACGACACCCCTATACTTAGCTCGAACTATGTCCTCATAGTGATCAAAGAGCTGGAAAGAAAGACATAACTCGTGCCACGTATAGAAAAGTGAAAAGAATGGTATACTACAACGACGAATAAAAGAAAAATAAACAATAGAAGTCGGTGATCCCCCTATACTTAGGATCAAGTAATCCTAAGTATAGCAGACTGTACACAAAGGGAAGATCGATGAGATGAATAGACATAGTATACCTCCCCTATACTTAGGGTAAAATATCCCTAAGTATAGGCAGCAAAACAGAGGTAAAAAGAATCAAAAGAATAATCAAATGTCTGACATCCCCCCTATACTTAGGGTAAAGTACACCTTAAGTATGGAATGATCATGCGATGGAGATGGGGTGTGAGACAGAAATAATGTATGATATAGACAGATGAATCTATACAACAGTGAGTCAATCAATGTTGAGGTGCCTCTCAACAAGCGCTAGAGTTTACGCCCCTAGCTGGGCGCAAATGTTAGGATAACACCGTGTTGAGGTTCAAGACGGCATCTGTCAGGCGAATACCGTACTGTTGTTGTTGTCTCGGTGGGAGAACAACAACGAAGTCAGGAGGGTCAACAGATATGATGATAACACCCAGATAATCAATCAGGCGGGTGTTTGCTACCGGGTAAAGATATGTGCAGATGAAGTCGGGCTCCGGTAGCACAAAAGAAATCATCGGCTCAAGGTCTATATGGAGTGAAAGGGTAGAGCCGAAGAAGTCGAACGTGGAGAAGGAAGGATCTGTCAGAGAATCCTCCACGTCAATCACAGTCTCAAATAGATATGGAAGATCATGATCGGGAGACTCACTATAAGGGCAGATATCCGATGCATGGAATGTAGACAAATCAGTGAAATCATTGAATACCTCAAAGATCGGGTCATCCTCGCGAGGGTCGTCGAGGAGAGAAACATCACATTCATTATCAGAAATATCAAAATACTCGGTCTCGTGATCCGACAGATCGGATGCACTCCCAAAAAGTGAGACCGAGTACACATGGTCTATGGCATCCTCCCGCAGATAACCCTTGGGGAGTAATGCCGGATCATCAGGGAACTTGGGATCAATGCTGTCAAATGTCATGTCCTCTAAAAATGTATCGACCTCATCAAATGGGAGGACACATGGCTCAAGTACGGGACTATCAAGTTCTGTAAAATCCAAAATCGGTCCCTCATCAAACTCTCTATGCTGAGATGAATCCAAATGTATATCTCCGAATCTGAGAATATCTTCTGAAGGCAAGATACTGAATCAACTGTGTATGGATACTGGAAAGAATCAGAGGATGGCTGAGATGTGGGTTCCTTCTCTATCTCTTGGGATCCTAGCAGATCTAGAATCAAAGAATCTTGTACGTGGAGGTGCGGGACTGGCTCAAAATCTGATTGTAAATCCAATGGGTCCTCAACCAATGTCCGGCTCTGGGAACTCACAACAGTAGGCAACACATCCATCAATTGATTAGTAATAGCATTCATATCCTCTAATCTGTGTATGCTATCAAGACCAGCATTATGTATCGCACACTCAACTGTTGTCATATCTCCCTCATGTGTTTTCCCGAATAAATCATCTGGTGTATATGCAAGATCAGAAAGTGTATCCAAGATGGTCTCAACAAAATCCAAGTCGGGACAATAGTGTGAACCACTACACGAGGTAATGACATATGATATCTGCTCTGCGGTCCTCCCCCTCATGGCGATATGGATAAGGTCAGTCATTGAAAATCCATGATCTGGAAATCGCCTCACAAGTTCTCGTAACCTCAACCACGATTCTATCAATGGCTTATGGGGGTTAACTGAAAAATCACGAATACATGACCGCATCATCTCTGCTCTACACTGGGGGTAAAATTTCTTCAAAAATAATGATCGTAAATCTCCCCATGTAGTAATCTTCCTTCCCAATCGTCTGTGCCAAGTCTTGGCTCTACTCTGAAGTGTAAACGGGAAGGTAATCAGCATCATGTCCTCAGAAGTGATATCCAAATATGATCGTGATATACAAAAATCCTCAAATTCATCAATATGCAAATAAGGTTCCTCGTGCATTTCCCCAAAAAACTTAGGCAATAGATCAATTAACTCTAAATCCAGAACAAAGGGTCTCAAGGTAGAAGCGGACTGGACTTCATGATCTGTGTACTCATCCAATGTCCTAGGATACAAGTCATCTAAAGCTCGCAACTGCCCCATTCGATTGCCTATGGGACGCACTCTCATCTCAGTAATGTGAACACCCATGTCTCGTGTTTGGTCAATCTGGTCTCTTTGGGTGTCACTCACAGCACGTCCCAAATGGGAGGGTGGGTAGGGAGAAGATGAGAAGTCGGATGGGGTTCCGACCTCTCGAGAGAGTGAACGTGAGTGATGGGCATGAAATGAAGAAGCCGCAAAATTCGGCTGGAATGGAAAGTGGCCCATCGTGATGAGAGGAAACTGAAGGGAGGGATGGAGGGATAGAAGGGAGTGAAAGAAAAAAAAGGTAGGAATGAAGAGAGAGATAGAAGGGAGGGAGGAAAGGTGACTGCTAATGATCCAGGAAGATGAGCGTAACCGACTCACACCATAGACATACAAAACACAAATCAAACCCCCAGTTCACCAACTCAACACAAAGTGAAGACCGTGAGATTTGGTCTTTTATCTTTTCAATTTTAGAGTTAGGTGATAAGACAAAGTTGTACAAACACTTAGGAGGCTTGAATAGGATTTGGGCACTACTCCTTAGTGTGTACGTGAGCAATTAAAAACGCAGACAATGAGGGGATTGCTCTCCCAATACAATGATAGGAATCAATTACGTTTGATTTTAATGGTCAAGTTCAATTAGCAGTCCCAATTTTTTAATTTTTGATTTTGTATTTTTTTTGATATTTTCAATAACAACGCCTAACGAATTTTCCGATTTCCTCTTTGAATGATTTGAGTCCAAGAAATAGGGGGAGGAAGTCGGAAATGCCAATGCACGGTCAAAAACTATGATGCATGCAGAGATAGAAAATGCGTACCTTACTCCAGCACTCTACATGCAATATGATCCGCGCAGAAATTTAAATACAGAAATTTAAACTACCTAAATGATGCAAGCGAAAATACGAGCCCTAAGCAGCAGATTCTACTCGCAGAACCGTCTAATCAGTCACCGACCTCCAAGCCAAAGGGTCCGGTCTTGGCCCACCCCTCCTCTGCCCGACAAATCGGGGGTAGGAGAAAGCGCTTTACATGGTGGACTGCGGCACGTAGGCTACGAAGGAGATGAGTCGATTATTTTTATTAATTGATTATTAATAGGTCTAATAAAGCACACTATAGGAATAGACAGATAATTAAGTGTGGGGACCCTACTAATTACAACGCAAGCAAGAGAAAGTCCTAAGGCTAGGGGCTCGAAAATCACGTGAATCAAATAAAAAAATGCGAGAAAACAAAACCAGCGAAAAACAACGGTGAGGTCCCCCAAGTGCACCGGCACTTGGCGAAACAGACCCCGAAAAATGTCTAAGTTCACAAGTCCAAAGTCTAAGTTATTACAAAAATATTGTTCTCTCTCTCTAAAAAAAACTTCTTCTCCTCTCTGCTCTTCTTCCTATGCGGGTCCTCAAAATATAAACTCCAAGTCGTCCACGCAGTACCTCGCACAAAAATTAGAGAGAGAAGGTCAGAAAACGATTATAATATAGAGAGACAAAATGAAAAATGACTACAAAGCCGTGCTCCCCGGCAACGGCGCCATTCTGATGACGCGCCTGACAATCGGGTTAAGTATATAAATAAAAATGGTCGTTGTGACCCAAATCACCAAGCGCGGTCAATCGAGAAAAATGATAAAACCACTCGGAAAAGATGAAATCGATGAAAACAATGTAAGCGGTCTTTCGCTATTCTTTTTACCTGGTATAGCGACCAGGGTCGAACACAAGGAGCACGATTGAAAAACTAAGTAGTCAATTTTCAGAAATGCTAATTTTTTAGTGGTTTTTGGATTTTATAATTTTTTTTATTTTTAAAAGAAGCACAAACGAAGAAAAGTGATAAAATAAAACACAGACAATCTTTTTGTATTTTTCAAAATAATCAAAAATATACAGAAAACTCCAACGAAAATGTTTTTGTGTTTTATATGTTTTAAAATATTTTTGGTAAATTTTTCGTAATTTTCTGATGTTTTTGGAATTTTATAAAAATGAGACAATACAAAACAACGAGACTATTCACAACCAGGAGTATTTTTCAATTTAAAAGTTCCTTAAACGCTCAAAAATCCTGGAGATTATTTTTAAAACAAAGTTCAAAGCAATATCTACAAAAAAAGACCAAAATCACTATTTTTGGATTTTTCTACAATTTTCTGCAATTTTTTTTAAGATTTTTTGTATTTTACATTTTTTTTAGTTTTGTAAATGAAAAATGCACAAAACTTGGATAGAAATTAAAACACAACAAAATACACCTTCAGAAATTTTTATGGAATTTTTAAACACTTTTTCGATTTTTATGAATTTCACAATTATGGACAGACAAAATACCACTATTTTTGATTTTTTAAATAAATCAAATGACAACAAAATTTGATGAAAACTTTATACAATGACAAGCACTATTGCAGGAGCATATACAATTTTTTGCAAAATTTTAGAAGCATAAAAATATTTATTGCAGTCAAAAATAACACGCAAATCGAAATCTGAGATCACAGGGACCATAATACCATTTGTTCAAAGTTTTTACAATAATATTCAACAAGAAATAAAATTGAGTCAGCAATGAGAATTTACCCAATTGAGGATGTTGTCCAGCATGTGACTTGAGTCTGGTGGGACTTCTTTACTACTTTGGGAACCTCTAGGGGTATCTTCACAATTTTTCCTTTTTTTTAATAAAACCCTAGGGTTCTCTTGTCATCTTCGTTTCCAAGCAAGAGGGCTTGGGGAGCCGCCGCCTTTCACCACCAAGGGGGAGGAGAGATGGGGTGTCGCACGGTCGCGCGGGGGTGTTCCGCGCACGGAGGCGCGGATCTGGCAGCTGCGGGGCAGCACCGCCTGGTGATGGAGATCCGCGAGGAAGGAGGAGGTGCGGTGGTCGACGGAGTGCGCAGGCGGAGCAGCCCGCCTGGGAGATGGCACAACGATGGAGCGGCGGCCGAGGACGCGTACGGCGGGGCGGCACTAGAGGTTCACGGAGGGGGAGACCGCGCGCGGAGCCGCGCGGGGCGACCAGCGCGGGAGGCCGCGGTCAGTGTGCCTGGAGGCCAGAGGGGGGCCGCGGCTTGGACGAAGGGCGCGGGGCGGCCTTGGCGAGGATGGAAGAGGCGGCGGGGCCGCCGCTGGGAGGAGGCGCGGGCTGCGGGGCACCGGCGGTTGGGTGCTGGTGCCCGCGGTGGAGCGGTGCAGTCGGAGGGAAGACCCGCGCAGAGGGGCTCACAGTGGTGCGGGATCCGCGCGTGCGCGGAGGGGGGCTCCGTTCCAGGCGGACGACGGGAAGGTGGTTCGCTCAGGCCGGCGATGGCGGAAGAGCGCCGCTCAGTGCGCGCGTGCGCCTGGGCGGTTGAAGGATCTGTGTTTTTTTTTATTATTATATTTTTTATTTTTTTATTTTGTAACCTACAGGAAAAGGTTAAAACATGTATTTTTTTTGTTTTGTTTTTTTTAAACTGCAAAGTTAATCAGGAAGCTGTAAAAGAATTTTTTTATTTTTTATATTTTCTTCCTGCAAAACAAAATATTAGAAAGAACACTATAATATTTTTTTTGATATATTTTTTTATCCTGCAAAACAGTGGTTAGTGATAAAAAATAATTTTTTATTTGTTTTATTATTTATTCCTGCAAAATAAATGTTAGAGAAAAAAAGTAAAAACCAAAATATTTTTTTTTATTCTTCCTGCAAAAACATACTTGGAATAAAAAGGAAAAATAATTATTTTTTATTTATATACAAAAATGGATGTGTGAACGGGTTCAGATCCGCGAAATGGGAGAAAGATCCGTGAATCCGACCACCGTACGTGGTCGGATGTGAGAGGTTGCGCGAGGTAGAAATTGAATGTGTAGGGATCAGAAAATGAGATGATAATCGGCGTCGGTCGTGGATCAAAGGTGGTGGAAGTTTTTATGATTTTTAATCTAAAGATTAACTATATCTAAACAAAAATCTAAGCCTACAATTTACCTAGGAAAAACGACAAGTAAAAGTGGATCTCACCTCGGGGATCGGACAAGCCATGATGGCCTCGACGAAGCACAAATCTCTGTCACCGACTGGATCGGAGGCTAGGACCCTCTTCAACAAGAAACCTCTCGGAAACCGGGCTCTTCTCCGCCAAAGATCGATCAAATGTGAATGAGGGAGGAGGAGCCCATTAAAAAGAGGCAAAAAATCAAAAAAAGGAAAATATTTACAAAAAAGGAATGTGTTTATTGGATGGATTAAATAAAAAAATTAAATTAATAAATTAATTAAATAATTAATTACGAAATTCGAAATTAATAAATTAAATAAATTAATAAATTAATTGGAAATTAATTGGCCACCTTAATGGTGGCCATTAAAGGTACGAAATCAAATCATATATATATGGTAGCTTATTAAGTCACATAAATCAAATAAAATCAAATGATTAAATACAAAATTCGGAATCAATTTAAATTAATTAATTAATGTTAGGTAATTAAATTTTTTGGTGGATTTTATAAATGGAAGTTAGTGGCATACATATATTATATACATAAGATATAATGTACATAGGTGCAAATAAGGAAATAATTTTTATACAAGATTTTTTTATTTTATTTTTTTTTTAATTTTTATTTTTATTGAAAACAATATTTATAATATATACATTAAGTAAAAATAAATATTAATAATTATATACACAGATATATGGGTAAACTACACAATACACCCCAGAAAACCGACTTTTTAACCGTAACTTCAAAAAATACGAAACCACAGCCATTTGAAAGATAATTTAATTTATAGTATTATGGAAGTGAGTTTGGTTCGATTTGAGCTCGTATGGAGCCGGAATTGATGTTTCAATTATCGCATTACGGCTTTTTCTGGGTGTAATTATTTACGATATATACATTTTTTTATTTTACAAATATTTTTATTATTTACAATACAAATTTATTTACAACTTTTATTTACAAAAGTAAGTGGTTTGAAGTCAAATTATATACAAATAAAAGTTTTATACAAATATACATGAAAAATATGTACAAGACATTTTTTTGGATTTTCTGACAGACAACCTTAACTCCCCCTACTTTATTCCTGGTCGATCAGGTCAAGTCTTGACCTTCTCTCGGGGTTTGGGTCAGTCTGTATTTATTGCATAAATACCTCCTTTTCCTTTTCTTTTCTTCTTTATTCTTTTATTTATGTACAAAAAGTGTTAAAAATGCATAATTAACAAATGCATGCAAAATGGTAATTTTATGGAATTAGTGGTTATTTACAGGTATTTGACTAAGGAAACGATGCTAAAATAAAAGAATAAAGGCGATGGATCGTAGATTCATCACTATACGTTACCTTTTATGAGCTATATAGGTATATTTATCTATATATTTTAATATTTTATTTTTATTTTGTATTTTTACTTTTAATAATTTTTTTATTATTTTATATATTTATAACTAATTTTTATAAACTTAAATATATTTTTATTTTATTTTTCTGATGTATTTTATACAATTAAATAAATAGAAGTATATTCCTTATAGGTATATTTATAGGTATTTCGTTGAATGTATAGGCCTGTGGGCTTTGCTATTCTCATCCTGTTGTTGATGGAGAATGTAGCCTCACTGCTTGTAGATTCGTCTTTTAAAAACAGCAATGCTCGTATGAAAAGAATGAAGCAGTGGTGATGATTGACGTTCTTTTTGCTTGAGCAAGGTAATTACATTGTTTTGCAATGGATGCAGTATTTTTCTGGGAGCACGCCAATATGATTCAAATTGGACTGCTACTGTTGAAATTGTTGCCCTTGATTATTCAATATCTTGTTGACTCAAATTGAGGAGTCATGTTTCTAAGATGCGTGTCTTTGTATTGAGAACTTGCAGTTGTTAAATGTAGTGATTTTAAGTAGGTCTATTAAGATGGTCTGTTCTTTAGATGCTGACATTTTTTGGAGTGAATTTTTAAGCAGAGATATTTCGTTGATTGTATAGGCCTGCGGGCTTTGCTATTCTCATCCTGTTTTTGATGGAGAATGTAGCCTCACTGCTTGTAGTTTCGTCTTTTAAAAACAGCAATGCTCGTATGAAAAGAATGAAGCAGTGGTGATGATTGGCGTTCTTTTTGCTTGAGCAAGGTAATTACATTGTTTTGTAATGGATGCAGTATTTTTCTGGGAGCATGCCAATATGATTCAAATTGGACTGCTATTGTTGAAATTGTTGCCCTTGATTATTCAATATCTTGTTGACTCAAATTGAGGAGTCATGTTTCTATGATGCGTGTCTTTGTATTGAGAACTTGCAGTTGTTAAATGTGGTGATTTTAAGTAGGTCTATTTGATGCCAACTTACCATATATGTGTCCCCGTTTGGATGGTGTATCTCGAGGGATACAAAACCACCATTTGATAAATCTTCTATCATACATTGTGGAATCTTGGAGATGGATCTCTAAGTCGTATGACGGCTCTACATAGTTATGAAGAGGAAGAAGAGCAATTCATAGACAACAAATATGCAGTGCCATAGAAACAAATTACTGTCTGTTTCAGCAAGTCTTTCTTTAGAGACAATTGTACAAAGTAAAAGATACATCATGCCATAAGAAACAACATCCATTACAAAATATCATGCACATTACATTTGGCAACAACATTCATTACAAAATACCACATTGCATGAAACGTACAAGATTTTCTCACTCGATAGATGTCGAACGAAAGGTACCTAGAGATAATAACATTACATGCTACATAAACTACCGACAATTACAATATATTTGAAACATAATCGCAAATATAACTGCAACGAGAACAATATGCTTCAGTTTGTGAAACTCCATTTGCAAAAGCTTCATCTGTTGTATCATGTCGGCTTGAAAGTACGTCGATTCCCTATTGCTATCATCAATGGCATCCATCCAAATAAAGAAATTTCACGAATTTTGCTCATGTTTCACAAAAAGAAATTAGAAAATTTTCAAATTTGATCAACAAATGTGCACTCTAACTGAGCTTATACCTTCCATCGTGGACAATGAATAAATCGTCTACCCTTGCTCCATTCTCTCTTTGACATGTGCGTTACAGCCTTCAAGCCACAATAACATGTGGATTCCATCGTTTGCCTCAAGGATGTCGATGAAAATGAATCACTCATATTCCAATTACAAAATTACTCTACAGTTAAGGTAAACAGTAAATGGTAAAAAGAGCAAGTCTAATTCTAATTTGCAAAAAAAGAGAAAGTCATACTCAATGGGAACCGACAAAGGCTTTGCACAGGAAAGTAGTGGCACTGGGCGATGATGTTGCACTACACACGCCGTTGTAGGGCGTGTACAGGGAGGGGTTGGCAGGTGCGTGAGATAGGGAAGGGGTGGGAGAGCGTGATTAGGGTTAGGATCAAAAGCTGGGAGGTGAGGGGCGTCGTGGGAGAGGGATTCCGGTGGCGTTGAGGGGGGATGGAGCTGGGAGGAGGAAGTGCGGTGATGGGGAGCACACATTGGCGGAAGAGAGAGCACGCACGGGGAGAGAAGAGGTGCATGCGGAGGGCGAGCAGCTGCCGGAGGTAGGGTGCGACATGGGGAGGGAAGGGACGCACGGGGAGAGAAGAGGTGCACGCGGAGGGCGAGCAGCTGCCGGAGGTAGGGTGCGAGATGGGGAGGGAAGGGTGGGCGGGCGTCAGGTTGGGTAGGGTGCGAGATTGGGAGGGGGAGGGGGCGGGCGTCGAGTGGGGACTGGAGATGGTAGGGTGCGAGATTGGGAGGGGGAGGAGGAAACCTAGGATTGCATCTTTGAACCGACGGCTGATATGAACCGCGATGAACGGTCCAGATCGGGTGAACAACCAACTTGGCTGCTACTTGCAGCAGCTTCCCCATTCTCTTATACCTAGAGAATAGGGAAGCTGCTGCAAGTAGCAGCCAAGTTGGATGTTCACCTGATTTGGACTGTTCGTCGCGGTTCATATCAGCCGTCGGTTCAAAGATGCAATCCTGGGTTCCCCCCTCCCTCTCCAGTCCCCACTCGACGCCCGCCCCTTCCCCCTCCCAATCTCGCACCCTACCCAACCCGACGCCCGCCCGCCCACCCTTCCCTCCCCATCTCACACCCTACCTCCGGCAGTTGCTCGCCCTCCGTGTGTACCTCTTCTCTCCCCGTGCGTGCTCCTACGGCTCCATCCCTCCGCGGACTCTCCAACGATTCATGGAGCCCTCCAGCGATGCATACCCTCTTGCACCGGTCCTTTCCCATGCCCTCCAGTTTGCATCGTCCCTTCACCATGCTTGCCCTCCAGCCCCTCCTCCCTGCGGCAGCCACTCCCCTTGCCGTGCGATGCCTCAGACACCGCTATCCCACCCATCCCTGTACGATGCCATGACTGGCACATTGCAGGTTCGTAACATCCCCTGTTCCAGCATTTGATTTTGTCACTGTTGTCCCATAATCGTAATATTTGGCCGTTTTGGATGTCCACATTGACGTAGTAAAATCCTATTCACTTCATTGAATGCGAACATATATAATAAATGTGTTATGGGTTTACAGAGCATATATACAGATAAACAAATGCTCTGTGAAGCTAGGTACGATGATGTTCTGAATCGTTATGGGTATACAGATTCACTCTATGATATACAGAGCATTATGTATATGTGATATTGATGAATCCACATTTCATCATCTTTATTCTATCATTTTGGCACCAAAAACCCTAGCAAATGCCTGTAAATACCCTTAAATAGAGCATCTTAGCATTCATGCATGTGCATCTAAATAATGTATAAATTACTGTAATTAAAGCCAAAATTATAGAATAAATAAAATAAAAGAAAAAGAATAAAATATTGTAAATATTTTATGACTCGAAACCCCGAGACCTAGGCATCTTGATGAATAGGTCGACAAGGAATAAAGTAGGGGGAGATACGGGCCAAAATACAGATAAAATACCTATACCTGTTATTCATTCTTTATTCATTTTGGGACCTATTTTTGGTTCCACTTTTTATACATCAAATAAAGAAACTTTGTACATGAAAGTTGTAGATAATTAAATAAAGAAAAATACAAAATTGATTTCATAGAAAAATATTACACAGATAAAAAGTTATGGTCTGAATAAAATTCCAGAATGCCAACTTCCCAGACCCGTATCTCACAAATGAAAACTCCAAATGCATCAAAATCACCTTTAATTGTATATAGAATAAAATAATCTATTTAATGGCGGTGGTTTCGCATTTGGCGGAGCTACGGTTTGAAAGTTGAGTTTTGGACCCTCATTGTATACTTGTACAGATTAAAATATTCAATTTATTATTTATTCATTATTTTTATATTTTTTATATTTTTATATTGTTGTAAAAATTACTTATAATAATTTTGTATATTAAAATCAGAATAAAAATACAAAAGAAATCCAAATAAAAATACTTGTATATATCAAATACATAGGTATTATACATGTACTTATACCTATATAAAATATACTTATAATTTATTAAATATACAAAACATATCAAAAAAATAAAAAAAATATATTTGTGTAGATAAAAGTATTTTATAATTTTATAAAATACTAAATAAAAATGATAACATTAAAATACATAAAATAAAAATAAAATGCTAAAACACATAGGTATTATACCTATAATACGCTAAAAAGTGAACTTGTAAAAATAAGCCTCATAAAAATAATTAAAATTCATAATAAAATACTTCATAAATTAATAAACATTTTTTTATTTTTTTACCAAAATGAAATTCATTAATTTACTATTTTATTTCGATTTTTGAAATAATTTTTTGAGGATTTTTCCTGGTTGGTCCACGTGGACCAACAGGTTGGTCTGACAGTTGACCTCGGTCAACTATCTGACCTTCTCCTCCAGACTTGTCAGAAGCATTTTTGTCCCATCTTCTCGCCATTTTCTAGGCTCATCCTTGCACCAAATCGTGTCGATGCCTTCAGAGTTTTTGCTCCTCGATTAGTGGTGAATCACGCCCAAGTGATTTCTTGGGTTGAGGACCACTAATCGAGGCATTTGACCCTCGTTCCTCTCGTCGTCCGTCAACCCTTCAAAAGAGCACCTCAGACTTCGATTCGAACTTTAATCCTTCTTCCGCCATTTTCACCCTCAAACCCCTAGCCCTTCGTGCTCCTGGTGACAGCAGGCATCGAATCGAGCCTGGGTTCGAGGTGTTTGGTGTAGAATCGAAGCGATTCAACCCCTCGCCGGAGCTCCGCCACGCCTCGCAGCCCGACATCTCTGGTGAGCTTCTTCCCCTTTTCTTTTTGTTTTCTTGTAGCTTTAGCATAGGTTAGCTTAGCTCAGCAGCAGTTTTCATTGTGTTCGCGTGAGTCGCCGTGTATCCTCGATCGAAGCCACGGCGGAGCTGAGCTCCGCCCCTCGTTTCCGGCCACTCCAGTCGTCTATCGCTGCCGAGACCACCTCCATTCTCTTCCCCTTCGCTCAGTCATCACGCAGCACCCCTCCATTCACCTCGATCTCACTCAGATCGAGTAGACCGAGCTTCCCTCTCCGCCGCTCGTCGGAGCTCTTCGCCCGAACCCCCTTTCGCCTCATTTGACCCATCGGAACCACCATTTTTTCTCGCCTGGGTTTTGCGCATCTAAATTTGCAGGTCCGAGCCCAAGAGGAGGCTCCTTCGACCATCGAAATCTCCAGGACCACTCGCCCAGGTCGCCTCCGCCGTCTGAGCCATCCACGCCGTCTCCGCTTCGCCGGAGGCCACCATCAGACGCGGAAGGGCCCCAGGATCCTTTTGCCCTTGATCCGGGGGCCGGAGCAGCCGTGTGTCGGCCGCAATCGCCGATCGAAGCTCGCCGGGTGATGAATCCATATTTCATCATCTTTATTCTATCATTTTGGCACCAAAAACCCTAGCAAATGCTTGTAAATACCCTTAAAATAGAGCATCTTAGCATTCATGCATGTGCATTTATATAGTGTATAAAATGTTGTAATTAAAGCCAAAATTATAGAATAAATAAAGAAAAGAAAAAGAATAAAATATTGTAAATATTTTATGACCCAAAACCCCCGAGACCTAGGCATCTTGATGAATAGGTCGACAAGGAATAAAGTAGGTGGAGATAAGGGCCAAATACTTATAATTATTAATTCATTCTTTATTCATTTTGGGACCTATTTTTGGTTCCACTTTTTATACATCAAATAAAGAAACTTTGTACATGAAAGTTGTAGATAATTTAATAAAGAAAAATATAAAATTGATTTCACAAAAAAATAATGTAAAGATAAAAAGTTATGGTCTGAATAAGAATCCAGAATCCCAACTTCCCAGACCCGTATCTCACAACTGACAACTCCAAATGCAGCATACTCACCTTTAATTGTATATAGAATAAAATAATCTATCCAATGGCGGTGGTTTCGCATTTGGCGGAGCTACGGTTTGAAAGTTGAGTTTTGGACCCCTTTGTACATTGTACAGATTAAAATATTCAATTTATTATTTGTTTATTATTTTTATAATTTTATATTTTTATAATGTTGTAAATATTACTTATAATAAATATGTGTATTAAAATTAGAATATGCAAAGGGAATTCAAAATAAAAATACTTGCATAGGTATATTACCTATACCCATACCTACATAACACCTATTTATATTTTAGTAAATGTACAAAACACATCAATAAAATAAAATAAAAATATATTTGTGTATATAAAAGTATTCTATGATTTTCTAAAATACTAAATAAAAATAATAACATTAAAATACATAAAAATAAAAATAAAATGCTAAAACACATAGGTATTATACCTATAAAGGGCTAAAAAGTGAACTTGTAAAATTAAGCCTCATAAAAATAATTAAAATTCATAATAAAATACTTCATAAATTAATAAACAATTTTTATTTTTTAAACAAAATGAAATTCATTAATTTACTATTTTATTTCGATTTTTGAAATAATTTTTTGAGGATTTTTTCCTGGTTGGTCCACGTGGACCAACCAGGTTGGTCTGACAGTTGACCTAGGTCAACTATCTGACCTTCTCCTCCAGGCGTGTAAGAGAGGTTTTGTCCCATCTTCGCACCATTTCCTAGGCTTGACCTTGAACTAATCCATGATGAGGTCTTCTGCATTTTTGCTCCTCGATCAATGGTGATTCACGCCCTAGTGAAATCTGGGGCTGAAGACCACTGATCGAGGCGGTTCGAGCCTCGTCTTCCACACCAATCGTCAACCTTACAAAAAGAACCTCCCGACTTCGATTTGAATCTAATCCTTCTTCCGCCATTTTCAATCGAAAACCCCTACCTCTTCGTGCTCCTCGTGACAGGAGGAGTCGAATCGACCCGGGGTTCTAGCTGATTGGTGTAGAATCGAAGTGATTCGACCCCTCGCCGGAGCTCCGCCGTGCCTCACAGTACGTCACCTCTGGTGAGTTTCCTCCCCTTTTCTCTTCGTTTTCTTGTAGCTGTAGCGTAGATTAGGTTAGATAAGTAGCAGTTTTGCTTGTCGTTCATCCAATTGCCGAGAATCGTTGATCAAACCCACGGCGGAGCTGAGCTCCGCCCATCATTTCCGATCACTCAACGCCTCGACTCGACCTCAGACCCCCTCCATTCTCTTCCTTGTCGCTCACTCATCATGCAGCACCCCTCCATTCACCTCGATCTCGCCCAGATCGAGTCGACTGAGCTTCCTTCTCCGTCGTTCGCCGGAGCTCGTCGCCCGCACCACCTGTCGCCTCATTTGACCCATCAGACCCCACCATTTTGTTCGCCTGGGTTTTGTGCACTTAACATTTCAGGTTCGAGCCCCAGAGAAGGCTCCCTCGACCATCGAAGCTCCAGGAACAGCCGCCCAGGTCGCCTTCCTCGTCCGGCCGCTTCACGCCGCCTCCGCCTCGCCGGAGGCCACCATCTGACGCGGAAGGGCCCCAGGATCATTTTGCCCTTGATCCGGGGGCCGGGGCGGCCGTGTGTCGGCCGCAATCGCCGATCGAAGCTCGCCGGGGAGGTGTTCTTCGTGAACCTCCCCCTGCCGTTGGATCAGAGGCCACCTCCAGACGCTATCTACGCCGTCCGATCATCAAGCACCTCCAGTGGTCCGATCAATCCTTGAAGATCTAATCTCAGCTGCCCAGGACGAAGGGGTACGCACCGTCAGATGCGCGCCATGTGGATTAGTGGGACGCCATCGACCGCACGATCGAGCCCGTGGGTATTTTGCATCTTCTACCCACAACTTTTTGCATTTGCTTTTTAGTCTAAAAACTTTAGTCTATAGTTTAAAAAGTTTTGTAATATTTGCACTCAGGCCCTCACAGTTTCATTATTTGCACTTTTGTCCACGCCACGTCACCTCACGTGACTGGGGCGCGTGACTTTTGGGTATTTTGCATGTTCGGCCCGGAACTTTTAGTTATTTGCAATTACATCCCTGTGTGTAGTTAATTAAATATATTTTTGGAGAAATTGCATATACGCCCAGCCGATTTTCATTAATTACAATTATGCCCTTGTGAATGACACATCAAGTGATCTGTGCGTGTGTTTTTGGTGAAATTTGCATCTGAGCCCCTGGATGTTTTTATAATTACATTTATACCCCTGCCAGGCTTAGGATTTTTGTGTGCTTAACCTATTTATTTCACGCCTCATTTAATTGCTAAAAATTCTCAAAAAAATAGGTTTAAGATCCTGTTTGCTTCTACTTTCACGCCATATTTTTAGTTTTTAATTTTATCGTATTTTTATATTTATTAAAAATCAAAAACAAGTTGTTTCAGCACTGTCTAGCTTAGAAAATACCAAAAAAATATTAAAAGGTCTTAAAAAATTCCAAAAATATTCTCTATTGTGTGTTTTGACCTGCTTCATTTTCAAGCCAAAATTCATTAAAAATCTCAAAAGAAAAACCTTAAAAATTTAAAAACACTTAAAAACTTCAAAAAAATATATAAAATTAAAGAAAACTTCAAAAAATACAAACTCAGTCGCTGTTTGTTCTAGATTTTATTCTCTTTATTTGAAAAATAGTGTGGACAAATTTTGTGGCTATTTTCTATTTTTAATTCCAGTTTTATCTCCAGCCAGTAGCTTTTCCACTGTTTTCCCTTATTTTAGTATTTAAAAATACCAAAAACACCTTGAAAAATCCCCCAAAATCACAAAAATAGTAAAAAATTCAAAAAATACCAAAAATATTTTATTTCGGAATGGTTATTTTTGCATATTTTTATAAATACTTTACCTAGTCTTTTATTACTTTGTCTTTATTTCCCAATATTGAAAAAGAAAATAAAAAATAAAAAATATAAAATTCTAAAAATCAGAAAATTCAAAATCAAAATACAAAATTAAAAATTAGATTAAAAAAATAAAAAAAAATTAAAAAATTAAAAACCCACAAAAAGAAATTAGGTTGTCTACGTTGTTTATTAGACCTAGGTTTGGATTTTTTATCTATGCTCTACACCCTTGCTTCATGAGTTCGATCCCTACTTGCTTGTCATTGTACATTTTTAGTAGGGTATAATAAATTTTAATCCTTGCTATTCATTCCTTGATTGATTGTGTGGGTTAATTGTTGAAGAACGAAGAGGCTTGAGTAGTCGCATCAGCGACAGTGAGTCTGATTTGTCAGACCACTATTTAGCGGCTCTCGTATTTTCGCTTTTCAAATGGCGCCGTTGCCGGGGAGCATCGGCTTGTAGAGTACCTTTTGGGTCTTTTATTTACTTAGCCATTTTTGATTGCTTGTCTCTTGTGCATCATTTATTTGGAATTGTCTGACATCTCTTTTGTTTTCTTGCGAGGGACCGCTAACCGAGGAGGATCGCCTAGGGGATCCTGTGCAGCCTTCGGAGGAGGAGCCGGCTATTCTACCCTAGCCGGTAGGAGAGAGCAGGAGGGCTAGAGAGAGAGAGATAGTTGCTTTTCATTTTTCGTGAGAGAGTTATTTGTTTAATTTGTAATAATACAGGACTTGGACACTCGAACACTTCGGGCCTAATTTCCAGGTGTTTGTTCACCTGGGGGCTCACCGCGGCTTTCTTGTGTTTTATCGACTGTCATTTTCCGGTTTTGTTTTCTTTTTCATTTCTTTTGTGGATTGAGCTCTTAGATTTAGGCATTGCTTGATCGCTTAGATTAGGTCCAAACACCTTAACAACAATTGCATGTACCTATAGATCGTGCTTGGACTTAGTTTAATTAAACAGCGAAGTCACTCTTCCTTGATCCGCGTACCGCGAGCTCTCCCTGTAAAGCGCTTTCTCCTAACTCAAGTGTGTTGAGCAGAGGAGGGGTGAGCCTAGACCGGACCTTAGGATTGGAGTTGAGTGATTAGCTTGTGGTTCTTCACGCTAGCAGTTGCCTATCTTAGGACGATTTCCGCATTGCATACCGGCATATAGATTAGGTTTATAAATTTCTGTTTTGCATCCCGCATGAAGAGAGCTGGGATTCACTGTAAGTCTTCTTACTTTGCATCCATCATTTAGGCACAAAGGTGAGATTTCCATCTTGGTGTCGACTTGCATTGGCTTTTCCCGACTCTTTTCTCCGTCTGATTTTGGATAAATTAGGATAAAGAAAATACAAAATTGTTAGGCGCTTGTTTGAATTCACTCAAAAGAAGCGATAACACCAAAGAAATTAAAAAAGGGACTGCTATGAAAACTTTGACCTAAATAAAATTGGTAATTGGACTCACTGATTGGGGAGAGTAACACCCTCACTTGTTTTCAGGTTGCATGGGAAGGTCTCCTTCCAAGTGAGGTGAGCGTTTCGTAAGGATTTGAGCCAAAAACCCAACTTGTGGCTGCCTTGTGTATCGCCTGGATTTCCAAAGTATTGGCGCTACTATCGTACGTAGTCGAGTAGGGCTTGGTCGCCATTGGTGACTCACTATTGTGTGAGCATCGACCTTGTCCGAAGTACCGAGCATAGGCCACGCCTTCACGGGTGTGTCTGTCTCACCGGCTGCGTCCGAGTAGGATCTTGCACGCTCACGGGTGATTCCATTGCGAGCAAGGTCCGAAGTATCGGTTTCGCCTATCGGCTTCCTCCCTCTATTTCTTTGGCTGAGTAGGGATTCAGGAAGGGTTACAAGGACCTTAAAAAGCACAAGTTACAGGTTACACAGGAGGAGGACAAGTACGGGAATACTTTTCCGGCAGTACTCTCGCTCCTATAGGCGTAGCGCTCTAAGGACTCCTTGAAAGATAAATTCCTGAAATCAAGATAAAAACTACAAAGATAAAAGCCGAACCTTCACGGCTTCACGCGTTGAGTTGGTGAACTCCCTTGTCTTGTGTTTGGTTGCTAGTTACATTTAGGTCAAAGATCAAAAATATCACGCCGTTGCGCAAATTTTGTTCCCCTTATATTTGACCCTTGCTCATTGTGAGCCTTCTACTATTTTGCAATCCTCTTTATTTCCTGTTACCTTCGTGCTCTTCATCCAACATCCTTTCCTCTTGATCTTCTCAAGATGTCATCACGCGGATGGTTTAGTCGGGACCTTGCCGACACCCACATCGATTCCATGCCATCGACATCTTCAATAAAGAGGGGTGATCTCCGAAGAGTTAATTCGGATCTTGCGAATGTATCCTTGGACTCCCCTATTCTCGCCTCTTTCAATACTTGCCTTTCTCCAATTAATCCGCTATTCGGGATGGACTCGCAACCCGAACTAGCTCTTCCCCTTCCAATAAACCGGGATTACTCTTGTCCCTGAAATAACCCCTTGTGGATGGAGGTCGATTTCAGTCAATATCATATGCTCCATTCACAACATTCTGGGATTGACCTTAATCCCAGATTCATCTCAACAGTAGGTGCTGAGGAAGATATTGATCAGGGTTTACTCCGTCATGCAGATCCTCCCACCCGATCAAGAGTCAGAGATTCAAGTGCAGTCTGAGATGGCAGGTGGGAGAGGAAAAGGACCACAGGCCCAGCAGGAACCTGAGGTCAATACAGGGGAAGGACAATATGCCACTCATGGCGAGGTTAACAGTCAGCTATTGGCTTCCATCCAAGCCATTCAGCAGCAGTTGACTAATCAGGCCCTGGCACAGACAGCCTTCCAGGACATGCTGAACGATCTGAGGAGGAGGGTTGATGCGAGAGACGACCGACGAGAGGATGACCCGAACTATGATCCTAATTTCCATGAAGTCAATGATGAGTTTTCAGTGGGACCCAAATATGAAGCAGCAGAAGAAGATCCACCGCAACCCAAGCCCACACTCAAGGAGACATACAATCTAGGAGCAGGGCGCATCACTGAGTGGATTCAAGTTCCCCGTATGCACGCTCGTTTCGAGTTGAAGCCGCAATTTCTGTCATTGCTTCCCACTTTCCATGGGAACACCACTGAAGAACCATATATCTTTCTCAAGAAGTTTGGCCGCATTTTTTCCACTGCTCATTACCCCGGAATCCCTCTGGATGTAGTCAAGATGACCGCGTTTCCCTTCAGCCTTCAAGATAAGGCCCTTTATTGGGTTGACCATCTTGGGAAGGTCTTCACCACCTGGGAGGAATTGAAATTTGCCTTTCTCCATAAATTCTATCCTCTCGGGCGATTAAATCAGATGCGCGCCCGGATCTCCAGTTTCTGCCAGCAGCCCCACGAGACCATTCATGAAGCGTGGGAGAGATTTAAAGATCTGCAAGAGAAGTGCCCCCACCATGACATTCCAAAGACGAGTCTCGTGCAACACTTCTTTGGGGGGCTATCATTTGAGAGCCAAAAGCTTGTAGATGCAGCTTGCGGCAGTTCACATTTCAACAAGGACGAGGACGTGGTGTGGAACGTCTTCGAAGAAATGGCTGAGGGAGAAGCAGCCCAATCCTCGTCTAGAATCTACATGAAGACACCAACCGCCATCAGCAAACCAGTTAATATGGCTTCTCACACCGAGGACAAGGATGAGAGCTCCAACCTGAGCATCATTGGGAGCCACCTGTCCAAGGTGGACATCATTGAGAAGAGGTCACAGGACCTCGAAAAACTGGCAGTCATTGAAAAGAGGACCCAAGGTCTGGAGAAGCTCGACCAGATCTACCAGCAGCTGGAGCAGCTCGTTCGAGCATTGAACGCCAACATGTGCAACTCTGTGTCTACCTCTGCAGAGCCGAGTGCTGAGAAGAAGGAGCCCGCCATGCAGCAACATCCTCAGCCGACTCCACAGCAGCCCCAACCGGTCCAGCACGTGTACTACGTGCAGGCCCCGGAGCGGCCCCCGCAGCCCCAGACACAGATGGTTGTATATCAACCAGAGCCCCAGTCAGTGTACCCCGAGCAGTTCTCTCCACCCCCGCCACTGATTCAGGAAATAAATGGTGTATGGAACAATGAAGCGCAGCTGACCCGTCCTCAGGGACATTCTCAGGGTCAGAACATGGGCAACAGGCCCTATCAGCAGCAGCAGCAGGGTGGGAGACCCTTCCAGCAGTCTTACCAGTACCAGCCTCCATCATATGGGAACACATGTAGGCAGAATTACCAGCACGGTCCTCAGCAGTCCGGATATCGCGGACAGGGATATCACCAGCAACCGTCTGCTCAATACAATCAGCACAACTCACAGTACTCCTCAAACCCTCTGCCTCAACAATTTTCACAAAGTCATCAGTCGCAATCTCAGCAACCCTATCAGCATTCTAGACCCCAGCAGGGGGACTCCTCTGAGATTGTGCCAGTCAATCCGGCCCTGGCCTGTTTAGAGCAACTAATGAAGAATATGGCTGAGATGAACCAAAAGATCAACGACCTGACGGCAGCCAAAACCATCATACCAGCCCAGGTCGAAGCTAACCCTAACAATTTCCGACGCAAGGAGCAGGTAGCCGGCAGTGTCCAACCCAAATCAGGTGAAATTAATTGTTTTTTAGCTAACGTTGTTACTCTCAGGAGCGGTAGGACACTTCAGCCATCGGCGACGGCGAAGGGAAAGCACATCGCATCTGACGGGGAATCGTCAGTCCAGCCAACACCAGGGCCAACCATCATTTTAGGAGCAGCACCAGCATCCAGAAAACCACAAAAAAATGAAGAAAACAGAAAAATACAAAAAGATAGCAGCAACCTCGGTGGAGATCAACTAGCATTGGAGACGCCTGCACCTGCCTTACAACCAGTTCCTGGCAGGAGGAGCACCACACCTGCAGCGAGTCCAACGCCAGCACCTGAAGCCGAGCCTGTCATTTTTGATCCGCAAATTGTAGATGAATCTATTCCTTTTTGTCATCTACCTGTAAACAACAATATGGACACTATTTTGAATGTTATTGGGGAAGAGTTTGTAAATATTCCTTTTCCCGAAGCAATGAAAAAACACAAAAAAATGAAAAGTTTGAAAAATGCTTTGTCTGATTCTGCTATCATTGAGATCATTCAGAATTTGGTGCTGAATATGCCATTGATGAAAGCTCTTGACTACATGCCAGCTGTAAAGAAAGGATTGAAAGAGGCATGCACGACCAAGCGCAGGCCGAACCCCCACAATTCCAGAAGCAAGAGTGGCAAATCTGAAAAGCACATCCTCACAATGGCCACCGTCAACGCCATCAGCAACCTACTGGATAAAAAGCCAGATATGGGAGCACCTCTTGTACGCTGTCAGATGTTCAATCAAGAGTTCGAACGAACACTTCTCGATAGCGGGTCTTCTGTCAATTTGATGCCAGCGTCACTACTCACGGAGTTCAAGTTAGGACCGCTCAAGCCTACAAAGATGATTCTGCAGTTTGCAGACAAGTCAGTCAAGCGGCCTAGGGGACTGTTGGAGGACGTGATCGTCACGGTTCAGGGAAAGTCATTCCTGGCCGATTTTGTGGTCTTAGATATGGACGTCTCCTCCCCGTTACTCCTTACCCCGAGCATACTCGGAAGACCATTTCTGCGGACATCAAACGCAATGGTGAATTATGGGACGGGAGAAATCACTTTCGGCGCTGGCAGCGAAATAATCAGAGTAGAGACCCTGTCTGAGGGAACACATGTTGAGCAGACATCTACTGCATGTGCAAGGGTAATTGAGTACGCTGACGACTGCGACTTCCTGGCAGAAATTCAAGATACCAACCTATTCCTGGATAACAATGAGATCCATGAACTCCTCTGTCCCGAGGAGGAAATGGAGACCGCAGTCGAATTCCCCTGTATCAATCAAGATGAGGAACTTGCTGATGTACTACAAGAAACTGTTGTGGGAGTAATGTGCCTTCAGAACCAAGAGCTGAAGTCTGAAGAATCCTTGAATGAAGAAGAAATTATTGAGGAATTCTGTCAGGATTTGAGAGAAGAAACAGATCAGAACAAGGTGGACACCGAACAATTGCATGAATCACCACCTGCACTGATAGCTGAAGTCACCACGGAAGCAGCTCAGACCCTGCCAGAGCTAAAACCTTTGCCCTCCAACATGAAGTATGCCTTCCTTGCGGGAGAACCTAATATGCACCCGATCATTATCAATGCCCATCTGACCGAAGACCAATAATCTCGTCTGATGGAGGTTCTTGAACGCAACCGCAAGGCGATAGGCTGGCGAACTTCTGATCTCCATGGGATCAATCCGTCACTTTGCTCACACCGCATCTTTCTGGAAGAAGATTGCAGGCCCTCTCGAGAACTGCAGAGAAGATTGAATCCGAACCTGCGGGAGGTTGTTATGAAAGAGATCCAGAAATGGTGTGATGCGGGATTTATCTATCCCATGTCCGACAGCAAATGGGTGAGCCCGCTGCATGTTGTGCCCAAGAAATCAGGGATCACCATTGTCAAGAATGACAAAGGAGAGGAGATTGCCACCAGAGTACCCACTTCTTGGCGAGTGTGCGTGGATTACAGAAGACTTAACCTCGCCACCAAGAAGGACCACTTTCCTCTACCCTTCATCGACCAGATCTTGGAGAGATTGGCCGCGAAGGAATACTTCTGCTTCTTGGATGGATACTCTTGGTATAATCAAGTTGCTATTGCTCCTGAAGATCAAGAGAAGACCATGTTGACCTGTCCTTTTGGCACATATGCCTTCAGACGGATGCCGTTCAAGCTCTGCAACGCCCCAGCCACAATTAGAGGTGTATGCTTGCAGTTTTTGCCGATATGGTGGGCAACTT